>JAHZNC010004010.1:0-10844 GCA_027744095.1 Zhuqinia jingwanae | reverse complement strand
TTATAAGTAAGTCAAAGTTTGTATAAAAAACTGACGAATAAACATCGTCAAAAGACAGAAATTAAACAATATGGAAAACATTGACGCCGTCTTACAATTATACGTGACAAATAAAGGTTCAACTTGCAACTGTAGATATCAGATTCACCACATCTTCAATAATGTGATAATTAATAGTAATGAGATTTACCTCATTAGCAGTTAAAGGGGAGTGATTTCGAAAAGCTCAAATTCGTATTTATCTACCTATGTATTTCTCAGACATCATTTTGGCAATTAAAAAATATGTATTAAAAATGAAATGGTTTCTTGAGTAAAAAAATATGTTTTTATTCAGCATGTAAATATATGTATGTCTCTACTACATAAAAGTTGCTTGCTGCTGGTCGTAGTATATATTACGTAAAAGAAAATGGAACTTTTTTTTCCAGAAGAGTAATGGCGAAACCAAATAAACGTACCCACAGTGAAAAGATATTGCTTCTCTCTCTCTTTCTCTCTCTCTCTTTGTAATCCATATGTATTTACCTATGCAAGTCACGTCTCATCCAGCAATTCTCATTTCGGAGTTATCCATTACATAGGTATACTCACAAGTGTAAAATTAAACTTATGAGAGAAAGGAACAAGACTGCGCAGTTCTTATATACACCCCAGCAGCAGCAGCAGCAGATTGTGCATTATACATCGGAATCTCATATGAGAGCATAAATATATATAATATGCATATACTCAACTTTCCACTTTAATTTCCCCCACATTCTTTAAGAAAATAAAAAAAACCAAAACAGCCAACTGACTTGATTTTGTTCTATTATTATTATTATTATTATGCTAGTATGTATGCATAAATGTTCAACGTATTTAGATTAGAGTTGAAACTTGAAAAAATCATAGGAGGATGATTACAATTGCTCAACATATAACCATCATCATCATGATCATCATCATCATCATTTTCTACAATTTTGTAAGGATTCCATAATATTAAAACTGTAAGCACGCAGATTTAGACTTTTTATACTTGTCTGTAGACAAGTCAGTTATATGTATACCCAAATATACTACTCAAAAGTGTATACAATGAAAAGGTCTCTCTCTCAAATCAAGGGAATGCGTCAGGACTCTGGACAACTCACAACACAACAGCCAATTTTTTTTCAGCTCTCATTGGTTTGTGGAGTTTCTCCACAGAGAGGAGAAAGAAAAAAAACCTTTAGATTGTGGATTCAATGATTTTTTTTCCCTTGGCTCGTTTCCTTTTTTTATTTTCCTGGTAATGGTCATCCTTGTTGCCATTTTTTCTCTTTGTTCTCCAGACTACACAGTGCCACAGAGTATTGCACTTTGGCTCTTCGTAGATTTTTTTTGCCTAAATAAATTGGCTTGCTTCAATCTTCACAGTCAAGTTAGTCGTCCATCAGAAGAAGAAAAAAAATGCTGGATGAATTTGGATGTTGTTGTGTTGTATATTGCTGTGCTTATAGTACCAGCTTCCGGTTCTCAGAATTTTTTTTGTGCCGCTATTACATTCCATGGGTCACCATAGGTTATTCAACTTGACCGTAGTATAGTAGTCAAGTAAAATAAAATAAAATGTTGCTTCTATTGCTTGGCATCTATGCTACATATTATATGAAAGTCATCATGCCAAGAGAACAGCAGAAGTAAAGTTCAAGTTGATACATGAAATGATTTGGAATAAATAAAATACCAAATAAGCAGGAGAAGGCAAACAAAATGTCTGCCTGTAAACTTTTTTACAGACTCTGTTGAGTTTGATTGCAGAAAAAAGGCAAGTTTTTTTTCAAGTTTTTGTTGTGTATTTCATTTCTTTTTTTTTGTATTTGGACAAAATGAAACTCTTGTTGAAGAAATGAAATATGTAGTGTAGCAGTAGCTATGATAAGAAAATCATGGGAAATTTTTTGTGCTTAAATTTGAGACGTTGAGAGAGTAAAAGAAACATGAGCAAGATTAAAATCGAAAGGTTTGGTTTAAGGCTTAATATTTTTTGGGGTCTGCTTTATGATATAATCTGATAGTCTACAATATTTTTTTTAAGATTATACATTTTTTTTAGGTTTTTGGGGAGGTTTAGAGTAAGCCATGGCGTTTCTTTATAGAATTTAAGTGGTCAAGAAATTTGAAGAATTTAACTGACGTTTAAAGTATTTTAAAACATTTATTGAAATGCCATAACTTCCTAGGTAGGATACGAACAGTTTCGCAAAACTTGAAGTGGAAATATTATAAAAATGCGTCTCTAAAAAATTTAGCCTTAATGCAGTTGATAACTATAATTGCACCCATTAGGCATAATACCTGTATACCGACGCTACGCTGTGTGTGGGATGTGGACGCATAATTCACCTTTTTATAATAATAAATATGCAATGTTAATCATTGAACGATCCTTTCTGCCTCATTGCTCGCACAAATGATTATGATAGACTATATGTATAATATTTATACCTTTTGGCTTTAAGCTACCAAGATCATTTGGGTATAGCCTTGATCTACTGTACATTTATTACACACATATTAAGTAATTATGTATACCATCCGTTATACTCGTTTTATATGTATATCCTCTGTATTTTATCCTCCTATTTGAATTATCATACATCACCAACATATTATGCATTTCATTCTCAGCTCTTTTTCATCCCTGTCTGAAATAAATGGAAGGGAAAGGAAAAAGCCCTCAAGTTTAGAATGCTGAATATGTACAATGTTTAATATGAAGACAAAACAATAAGTGAGCAAGATAAAGGAGTAAGAATAAAAGAGCCCACGAGTGAATAAAATTTCTCCTTCCATCTTTTTTCCTTCTTTTTCTCCTCTCAACTCAAGTACAAAACTTGTAGTATTGAGATATTCTGCTGCAGAAACACAAGCACTTATACATTATTGCACGCAACACTTTTTCTTGTGTACATTATATACTTGTATACATGCATTTACAAAATTTTGCGTAATATCCGGCTCGTTTATGCATACAAAGAGGAATAACAGTATAGTACTTAGCAGAGTGAAAGAAAGAACGAGACTTTAGATCGCCATCCTTTTTTATCATTTTTTTAATATAAAAAACATTGAGCAAAGAGAATCAACAAGGCAGAAAATTGTGAAAGTTTAGATGAAAAAAAATTTTGCTCGATTTCTCTTTTTTTACTCTCAACTAAAAAATTATGTTTCATTTGATAGAAAATTATTCAGAAAACCCACCAATACAATATATCCACAGTCCAATTTGTATAGAAAATACAATCTACTCAATTCCACATTTGAACAACCACTACTACTCGCGCATATATATATTCTCATCATCATCATCCCATACAAACGTAACACTATAATATATAGCTGCATCACAATATCCAAAGTACAACTTTCACAAGAGAAAGTTTTGTACACAGCAGCCGTTTATTTGTGCGTTACCGTCCATTGCGTGTCTATGTACAACAACTCATTGATCTTCTCCAGCCGCTCTTGCCACTGAATTCTCGCACTTTCTCTTTTCCTCCGTCACGCACAAAACATATTGCACTGGGTATATTTCACTCACTTTGAACACCAGAAAAAAAACATGATATTTTTCTTCATTTCACTTTCTCTTTTGCCTCCAAAGTTTTTTTTTACCATATTACTTGTTTTACTTTTTTTGCTTGCTTTACTATACATGAAATGTACACAGCTGCTCATTTTCTCTTGTTTCTCAGTTTACGTCTTCTCTTGTACACTTTAGGAAATAAATAAGTATTTCGGGAGAAAATCATGTTTCCCAATTTTCAAGAAAAAGCATACATTATTATTACGCGCGTATCTTTTTTTCAAAAAAATGGAAACCAATAAAGATGAAAACGGAAACCAATAATAATTCAAAATAATACGCTTTTTTATCATCTCAGCATAGAGTATATTTTATGATCATGATGATGAGCTTGTATAGCATTTTTAGAAAAAAGATAGCCGACCATCAAAATTGTGCGTTTCCTTTTTCAGAATATGATTATCTGTATCATCAAAAGTACTACTTTTGTTGTTTGTATTCATAATAGCGCACATATATTACATAAAGCGGTCTTTCATGCTGATTTGTATAAAAAAATTGAGTAGTAAATTTCCACTCGTCAAAGAAATGGTCAGAAAAATGTTGAAATGGGAATCGTTTTACTGGTTTTTATGCTTTCTTTTTTTACCAAGAAATATTATTGATGGGAAAATAGGAAAAAAATGATATAAAGGGAATTCCTCCGATAATATTCATTGCATACCAGCATCTCCCAGCAAATTTATTATTATGATTGTAGAGCTATTGACTGTCTACAAGAGACGATACGAGTGAATCAAGAGTGCCACGTGCATAAATGCAGATAAATTGGATATCTGTCGTTGCTGCTGAAGGACTTTGGCTGGAGACAAGAAGAAGAAGAAGAAGTAAGAAGACGAGAAGAAGTGTGCTCTTAACATTGTATTTTTTTATAATGCGTGCGGTGCGGTGATATGATGATGACGGTGGCGAAAAGTGTGTAGGTGGATGTTGGGTCTGTGTGTTACCATTTATATTAATACTTTGTCTGAAGAAGAAAAAAGTATTTCGGATTTGTTTGCATTGCATTACATTACATCATCATCATCAGCAGCATCAAAATTTTCTCGCTTTTTTTCCTGAAGGTGATGGCATGATATTTTGTACTCTGTGTGCATAGTACACACACTTATGTCACTTTTTTGAGATAGAAGAGAGAAAAGGGGTATGAACTCTTTTGCTCTGTTCAAGAAGAAGAAAAAAACCGATAAAAGCAAAAGCTTGTGAGTTTGATGTGCGGCGTGTGCCGGTAGTTTTTTTTTACTTTTCTCTCTCCTCCTCCTCCTCCTCCGCTTTCATTGCCGCCAGTGAAATATATGCCTGCATTCTTATGTATATGATGAGGTTATGCTGTTGATATGATGTTATGCTATTTGCTTTCATGTGTTTTTTTTCTTCTCCCATTTACGACCCCGACAGGTTTATATCATCATCATATCATACCAACAAAGGAGTATTTTTTCAAGGGCCCTTTCTTCTTATTTTTACTGGCTACGGGTAAGCCTCGTCAACATATATCATCATTTTACTCCACACATGCATACCCATTATGTTTAGTATATATGGTAAATTTTATTTTAGAAACTTTTATTTTCTTGGTGCAAATAAACGCAAAATGAAAAGGAATGGAAACAATTTTTTTTTCTTTACTTTTTTTATGGAAACAAATTTTTATGGTGGTGGTGGTGGTGGTGGAATAGAAATATTCGATGAGGACATTCACCTGCCCGCACGTTATATAAATATATGTAGCACTAGTGATGGTGTTTTGTAATATGAATAATATTCTTTTAAAATACGCAGAAATCCTTATTACATAAATGTGCGTAGTAGTAGTGTATATATACACAAACATAAAACATCAAAGGGGATACAAATAAATTAGATTTTATTCACGTGCCATAAAAAATATATATATTTCTCGGAGCTAAAAATCCAAAGAAGAATCTGCTTTTGATAGAGAATGATGAGATAAACGGATTTTGGCTAAGTGGAAAATATTTTCACTCCTATTTTTGGATTCAAGTACAAATAACAAACTTTTGATAGTTTTCCTAAAATACTACGACACGATATCTTGGAAAGATAAAAAACATGGGATGGTAAAAAGAAAGGGGTAACTTAAGAATCTACTTTTTTGCGTGTGACTCATACACACGATTTCAAGGGAATGTATTGACCTTTTATTATTTCACTTTCGCACAATACATATGCCTACGTAGTATTTGTTCTGATAATATAATGCTACACATGGTATGTGTGTTATATGCGTTGAAAAAAAGAAGAAGAAGAAGGGGAAAAACACAATAAATTTTTGGCACTAAAGACATACGTGATAATGTATATAAAACGTCCATACATAAATATAAAGACACATTCTTATTAGCACAAATCTCTGTACCAAAATCCCATAATATCCTCATCACCATTCTTCTTCTTGGCACACTATTCCATGTATAAAATGTATGTACAATGTATGTAGGTATGTGCATATACAGTTCATTTTTATACACACACAGACTCGCACACTCACACACACACACAACTTGTTATTATAGTTAGTTTTTTTTATTTAGCAGCCCTTTTCGTGGCCACTAGACAGGAAGATTTCCCCCCAAAAAAAGAAACATACATAATCAGATCCCTAATTCAATAAAGGAAACCTCTCAACTAACCTACATCCTTTTTCTTACACTAACAAACACAATATCATCTATTTCATCACCCACATATATATATAAAAACGCATGCAAACACTCACACAACCAAATATTATGGCTTTTCTTCTCCTTTTACAAAAGAAAAAGGCAACAAGAGCAAAAAAACACCTTTATTTCATATTGTCCCTTTTCTCATCTCCTTCTTTATTTTCCTTTTTTTTCTTATTTTCCTTCTATGTCAAGTATTTATAAGCTACATACATATTATAGTGACTATATAGAAAACAATCTGCATTTTCTCTACCTCTTTGCCAGCAAAACCCACCTTCATTTTATATTTCTATCGCGTCGTTCTTCAGCAAAAAAAAAAAGAATAAAAAAAATCTGGAGTGTTTTTAACCTAAATATAAAATTAAATTTACAGCACGTTTCCCACTTTCATCATTTTATTTTTTGGTGAGCACAAAGCACACACCACACTCATAATACACGTAGCCCACGGATGATGATGATGATCATCATCATGATGGTGATGAACATTCAAACAGCACAGCGGGGCTCGTATTTCTTTAAATAGGAAAAATGGGCTAGGTGTTTTTTGTGCTTGAAGCAGCAGTAGCAGTAGCAGCCTTGCTTTTTGTTGATTTTTAGTGTTGTGCGTGTAGGTATATCTGTGTAACATGGCGTTATTGCTTTGTATTAAGAAAAATGTTATAATAGTGATAAAACTTTATACATATTCGTAAAAATGAACGTACTTTTTTTGTCAACCAAATAATACAATAATATTTTGTCATGTGCATTATTATTGCCGTACTCTGTATTATAGGTATATATTATACACATTCATACGTACGATCATTCAAGACGGCGACAGCCAACTCAAGTCTGGAAAATAAAAAATGGAAGATTACGTATTGTAAAAGTATTCAAGTTAATTTTGACAAAAGCCCATTCACGACGAGAGAAGAAGAAGAAAAAAAATGTTCGTTCAATTTTTCATTGTCGCTCTTGACTGTTGTGACTTGACTTTATAATAACAAGTCGACTGTATAGCTTTTTAGGTAGCAGGCGACACAGGGGCGTAATATGAATGTATATGTGCACATACATTCATATATTACGCCCCTGTGTATAGCAAACTAGGAGAAACGTAATAGTTGCAACAAAAGAGAGTAATTGCCAGCTTATCGCGAAATTACACTCATTCATTTTAAATAGGAATGCATGCATATTATATAGGTTTTTGCTAGTAGGTATAGGCATATACGTACTTGTGTGTGTGTTGTGTGTGCTTTTTTGCGACAATTTTTCATTCATTACTTTTTTTTATTCACAATCTTGCACAATGAAAGACGTAGATGGAGTTTTATATAATGACACAAGTGACACACAAGATATAAGATAAAAATGGGAAAAGGTTTTCCATTTCTATTTTCATCAAAAATCTCAGCTCTGCTCCTGATTTCATTTCATTGATTAGTCAGCAAGTCTTGTCGAAAGGTAATGTTGTTAGCTTAAAAATATATGCATATTTTTTTTACCATCTTTTGAGTAAACACAATATCTACCTAATATCTAATGACTTTTATTTGTAAATGAAAGCTTGTTCACCTAAAAATAAAACATTTTCTGATTATCAGATCCAAGAATTGCGATAAGGCATGACCCTTTCCCCCACAAAATTAATTCTTTTTTTTTAGCATTTTTTTTGCAATCTTACATCATCAGACCCCAAACAAACTATATACACGCTAATCTCTGATCTCATCATCTTTTTGTTAGAATAATTTTTTTTACCAATTTTCGGGTTCAAAGGGTAAACTCTGCCATATTTGTTAAAAAACTTTTTATTCAACCAAACTTTCCTCTCACATCTTTTGCGCTTTCTTCAGCATTTCTTTGTTAGTTCATATGCAAATTCTTTTTGCACAATTTATATATAATTTGAGAAATTTCTTTGTTGCTGTATTATTACTTATTTTCTAAATATTATACATCAACGACTTCAAGAGCTACTATATAAAATGTAGAAATCTTCAGGGATGTCGCTAGCTTACCCATTTTCATGCATTTCGATGATTTCTAACTTTCTTTTTTGCACTTTCCAAAATGAATAGAATTATTACACATAACTGCGGTTATATGTAAATTACTTCTTTTTTTGTGAATCTAAGTCATGACCCGTTTTGCCCTTTCTTTTACTACTGTAGTTTTTTTTTGCCTTCACCTTTTTTTGTCCAACGCAAAAAATAAAGTTCGCGCAGGGAAAATGACTTGAAGGAAAATCTGAGTAGGTACAATATTAACCACGCACACAATATTAAATATGCATAATATGCATGCATATTGCCAAAAAATATACTAGAAATGCCTGTGCGGTGACCCATGAAGTTATTTCGCATTTACTTATTGCATGTGTAGTATATATGCATATGAATGTGTATGTTCATGTCACCTTCATAAAGATTAAAGATGAGTCAATGAGTGAACCTATATATAAGAATCTGATGATGAGGAGAGCAGAGGACGAAAACGCGTGTAAATCTGCATACATACCTATTATTATTATTATGTGTGCACTACGAGACAAGGAGCCAACGACGACCCATAAAATATTACATTTTGGGCTATTCCTCATATCATAAAATGAGTAGCAGTAGGAGTAATATAGCAGCACACAGCATACCGCTGATAACTAACCAAAGTTTGCAAACTTATTATGTACTATAGTATAAGATGAGCCATTTTACTACATCAAACATCAACTTGACTATTTCAAGATAAACCATAGTAGCTAGCAGCAGTAGTAAAATAATGAAGATGTTAAGTTTTAAGTATAGTCAAGAACATGTAAAAACATGAGGAGACGTAAAAATATATATATAGAAAGATGATGAATGAATGGATGTACAAAGAAGATGCAGTGTGTGTGTGTAGAACATCATAATAATATTCATATTCATTATTATGTGCTGTTGCGCATGAAGAAGAAGAAGAAGAAGGACTAGTAGTAGTAGTAGAAGATTAAACTTTTTTTAGTCTTCCATTTTAATGGTAACGGTCTCATCATCTTAGCCTGTATGGTTTTTTGGTTGGTAGATGAATGGTGAAAGTAGGAAAGTGATGATGAGAAAATTTAAAGAGGGCAACGAGCAAAAAAAGAGAGAAAAGACAAACATCATCATCATCATCATCAACTATCCCATCATTCCACAACCAACATGATACCAAATATTGCGTCATCATCTCATCATGTTCTATTCCAAGATTATAGTAGTGAAATGCAGGGAAAAAACCATGAGCTCATAATAACGCACCACAATATGTATGTGTGGGTATATAAGAAGTGAGATCGGTTTTTTTTGACGATGTTGGTTATGATGATGATGATGAACAACTTACTTGTTCTTAACATTCTTGTAAAAAATTATGTGGGGTGAAGAAAGAATGTGCCCTTTTTTATCCTTCACTTCTAATAATGTTCATACTTACCATTTAACATACAGCAGGATATACAATATATACATACGTATATCAACACCGACGATGTAGTTTTGCGGTCTACTTTTTAATCGTTTTCTTGTAATACATCCAGCATCAAACATACTTTCAATTCTTTTTTATTTCCTGTTTGGTAGCAGTTAGAAGGGTTTACTGAATCGATATGCGAAAGCGATGTCTTGGAATAAAATGAGTGCAGTAGCGTATAGTGTATAAGGATTGGAAAGCATTGAGTATGTTAGAAACAGGAAAAATGACGAAGATTTAGCAATAGAAATACTACTATCAGTAATGTTAGATGTATGAACTGCGTAATAATAATATACTATGGAGTCATGATCTCACGTACACTTTTTTGTATGATTATTGATTTGCAATAATTAAAAAAACATGTTCCCTTTAGTGTTCATTTTTAATTTTCTAATTTCTGCTTTTGTCATGGGATAGAATACAACACAGCGATTGAAGTCTAACAGATACACGTTACACCTCACATCTAATGACTAATTAAGTTAACAATCTAATGTCGCAGGACTCAACCTCAACCGAGTAGAAAACAAAGATGACGTTGAATGCATACATTTTGTGAATATTTTTTATTAAAGTCATTCTGTAATATATTTTGTATATTTACATAATTTTATTGTGGATTATGCTAATCCAAATAGTGTGGTAACATGGTCAATACCGATACACTCTCAGATTAATTTCCCTTTTCAAAACTTCAACAACAAATCAACTAACAATATGATTTTCCATTTTTTCCTCGTCATAATCTCCATTTTGCTATAAATCTCAGGTTCCTCCACAACTGATTGCATAACATTGATGATCATATCACAGTGCCTTGATCCAATTAAATGACATTTTACACAATTCATAGAATTTTTTTTTCCATTTCGCTCGTTTTCCTGCATCGTGAGAACCAGAGCCATTTCCTGTTCCCTTTCACATACGTCATTTTCACTCGACAGAATATGTAAACATGGAATGTTTTCATTTACTCAAAAGCGTCGAAAATATCGGATTCAAACCTTTTATAGCCCTGCGAATTAAACATGTGGGAGTGGTTGACCCCATCAAAA
>JAHZNC010004009.1:0-10912 GCA_027744095.1 Zhuqinia jingwanae | reverse complement strand
GATTTTCTCAACGTTGGCAACATTGACTAGATGATGAGACTCGAAAGCTTCAGTTATATCAGTCCTATATTTTTAAGCACCATAATTTTTAAGCTGATTTGCATTTTACTTGTTAATGTGGGCATTTTCTCTCAAGTATATAAAGTATTGTCATATAAAATACCAACCCTTTGGAGAATTCAATCCAATCGCTGCCCCCTGGATGCTTCCTTTTAAAATCCTCAAGATCATATAGTTTGTCATGAACTCGCCAATAATTCCCAACATCATCATCTCGGCTTTTGACTGCATAAAAAAATTTGGTATAACGAAATTAATGTATGGAATGATGGAAAAAATGCGTCGCAGATAATATTTTTCAAGATTACCTTTTAGCCATTCAAACACATTTGGATGAAATGATCCCCGCTCTCCAGTGTAACGGAAAATCCCTGGAAAACTTGAAGTCAAATTTTTCTCGGATGAATTATTTTTGCCGATACTATCAGTAGTAGTGGCACTTGAAATAATTTCACGTGGAGCCATGCTTAATAGATCTTTAAACTCGATCCAAAATTAAATGGTTATGATTTACTTTTACTTTTATTATCTATGGAACTATACGATACAAGAGCGGACAGAGTTGCAGTTGTTGACTATACGCAAGCCGCTGCGCTGCTGGCTGTGAGTTTTAATCAAACTGGTGGTCAAGTTTCATGATACTTTATCTCTCAATAACAAAAAATACAGTGATAAATAAAGCCTGTATCAGAAACTTCAACTTTTAGTTGACAAAAGTCAGAAGTTAAGTGTCGTAATTTAACAATAGTTCCCTCTGTTTAAATAACATTGCCACAAAGAACTGATATAAAAGGCTTGGCTTTTGTACATCTCTCAAGATAATCATTTCGTTATTTACACTTGCACTATTGCTATACTCCAAATAAGATGCGAAAAATATAGCGTATTACCAATATACCAAATATTTACCAAGTTAATTAAATCCGCCACTGACTTTAGCAGTAAATGATGTTGTCAGCTTCATTAAAAATGAGTGATATGCGACTGTCTTTTGACAGCTTTCCCTCCAAAAACAAAACAAAAAAGTAAGTAGGTCATCATTCCGTGGTATAAAGCTTCTCACAGTTCTTCAATGTGGCGACTTAGTAATGTGGCATTATAATATAAAATTATGAGCATGGCGGAAACGGTATAAGAATTATTTGGGCCCTTTTCCCATGATTTAATTTGTCATAAAACGGTACAAAATATTGCAGGAAGGAAAAAAACTCTTTCAAATACATAGGTGAGTTTTTAATATTTTAGTTAAAGGTACATCCAGTTCTTGTTAATGAAGGTGTTTGTTTTGGTTGTCATGTAACTAAAAAGAAGGGTCAAAGTCAAAATTAAACGGCAAAGAACAACAAATTTAATTTTGTTTGCTAACGACAAGTACTTACATATTATAAATGTAATTGCAGCTACGCTAAAAAATAGCAAATTAATTTCTAATATATAATCAGTAGTGTAAAATGTAAAATTGATTAGCATGTAATCAACACATATGGTTGAGTTGAATATTGATTCCTCGTATTATAAGTTCAAAAGTTATGTATGACATTGTTGTAATTTTATCGGAATTCCTAAGCATAATAAAATAAAGATTTCAAGGTGTGAATAACGCTGAAATATAATACTATGTAGGTATTATGCGCGTTGTAATGAGTCATGCGTTGTTCGAATTCATAAGAAAACTTTGCAAGGTTTTCGAATGGCATATTATGTTTTGTAAAGGTGGTAATTGCAAATTGCAACAGGACTCCAGGAGGGGCTTTAAAAGTTTGTAGCAAATTCCTAGTTGAAGTAGTACAAAATATTAAAGAGGCCAAGAAGTCAATTGTTTGAATGAGGTTATTCTTCTGTCGCAATCCAGAACACAGTATTTAAAAAAAAAATTACATTCTTAAACGCTCTTTGTGTAAGCATCTTTAGAATGCTGTGGCATATATGTAGCTGTCAATAAAACCTATAAAAACTAGGATATGTCATATTGGATTTTAAAAACTGCTTTAATTTATGCGATGACAATGATGAACTCATTTTTTTACATATGTATAAGTAGTTCCTATTCATGTCACAAAATGTCTGCAAGAACATCACGTACACGTATATGATCTATTGTGGAGGCGCTTCACATGCAACATGCGATCAAACATCAATGGTAAATGAAAACAACCACAAAAACACGTATACCTAAATACTATTGGATTGGTTGGTTTTACGTTATTATCAAAACTTTTCCTGAATAAATAATGCATGTGTTTTTTTATTCGGAATTGGAAATGGGATATAATTTTAAACTGACGTGAATGCGGACGTAATTAAATATCTGTGGTCACATGCCTTGCCTATGACTTTTTCGGTTGGTAATAAAAATATCTGGTCTATTTCTAGCGTTATTATAAATGCTGCTTCTTTTGTCAGACATTTAGCTCTTTGGAAAATTACAACTCATTGTTATGTTAATTTTAACGTTACTATTGTTATCGAATTTGAAAATCTAAAAATAGCCAAGCAGCGGCGGACCCAGCGTTCAGATGAACTGGACCAAGATGATGAACTTTAACGTAGTCACATGTCTTCAAAATATCAGTTAATCAATGCGGATGGTGTCGTTTATTTGTAAATTAGCTTATTTTTAACTCGTGAAGAAAATACATAATCAGTTTTATGATAATTGAGATGGAATACTATTTATACGGAATCTGTAATGACGCCACGGGGAACATATTAAGATATTAATGAACCCATTTCCAAGCGTTCGCTTCTCGGTAGAAAAAATAGATAATGGAAGGTATCTATAAAAGAGATTGGGAGATGACGCACCATTAACATTCTTACTCAGTCACTCGATCGAAGTATATCTTGGAATGTTTCTTCAATAAAAAAAATAAAGCAATAATAAATAGTGTTTTAAAAGTCAAGTAATATACAAAGTGATAGTGACAAAAGAAACGATAAAAAAATTTAACCCAAGTTTTGAAAAAAAAATTCAAGTCATCCTTAAGCAAAATGTTGTACAACAAGAAAAGTTTATTCTTTCGAAAAATCACAGCCAAAATAGTGGTAAGCTAATTTGTTAACCAACAACATAATTAATAGTAAAATAAACTTTTATCCTAAATTTCAAAAACATTAAGTTATAAATACTTTTATTCATATCCACTTAAAGGGCAATTCATCTCCAAAGCGCAAAGGAGAAAAATGCCACAAAGTTTCAAAGGCTCCATCATCACATCATCATCATCAAGTGAGACATTGAATCCTGAGTAAATCCCATTTCATGTTATTTTTGAACTACTTCGAGTTCTTAGTTAGTGTTTTGGAATTCATTTTAGGGTGACAGGAACAGAAATGATGGACTACCATTGCTAATTGCAATGACAGCTACACCGGAGAAGGGTATGTCGCCTCCACTAGCCATTATGGACGAAGCAACAATGAAACCTGTGACAAATAAGCCAAAGGCCTCATCTGTAAGTTGCTCAAAACTTGTGCTACCATAATAGCATGTTTTGTTGGTTGTTTTTTTAACATCTAGAATTTTTTTTGTACTTTCGCTTTCTTCAGGGTTTATTAGCTGCAAAACTCAAATGTGATGAATGGGGACTTCAAAGCCGAGCAAATGCTGTCACTTCATCCAGAAAAGTGGTACCTTCGTCGGGTACTCCTCAAGCATCTATCCCTAGTCCAAAACGTCGCTGTAATCGTCAACAGCGAAAACCACTGGTAAACAACAAAGTTCATCATCCTTCGTACAAAGCACCAACGGCACAAAGAAGTGGTAGCATGAAAGAGAGACGAGAGGCAATGGAAACTGGTAAAAAGTACCATAATCTGTACTTCTCATCATCTCTGTACCGAATAGACGAAGTGGATGAGAAGGGACTCGAATAAAAAGTACGATACCTACATACCTTATTGGGACGCATGCACTCTGTGGATGATCCCTTGTTTTGTGTAACAGGGAGCTTCCTTTTTGGCTTTATGTGTAGTACACTTGCTATACAAACAAGCCAGGTACAAAGTACATTTTCCTAAAGAGAAGAAATGAAAAGTTGTAAATAACATTGTTGTCTTTGTTGCTGATGATTATTGTGATGATGCAGAAAAATACTCGGCATATGGTAGAAAGTGAAAGGAAAAACTTTAGCATGTGTAAATTTCACGCGTATAGGTTTTGTTACTGTATATCTGTTGTATATAACACCTTAATACACAATCATCATAAAAGTTATGTATATGTGATATAATAATCTTGTGTCTACGCTTATGATATAGAGAATCTTATCGATTTTTGAATTCACTAATTTATTTTTTTTAACTCAAACCAGTCATTTTGTATGATGTGAGATCATGGCTTCATTGCAAAAATAGACTTAATTATGATTTGTCAAAAATATTCTACTTAAAAATTAAATTTAAAAATTATAATTTTGTTTTTTAAACCACACGGCAGCACGAAAGAGTGTAGTGTGCATTTGAGAATACCTACCTAACAACATGTTATTTACTTTGATACAATCGCAAAAAAAAATTGTGCTAAAAAAATCCGCTACATTGTCCACAAACACAAAAAAACATGACACATAAAAGCAACCAATTTTTGCTGATTTTCACTGACAATTGTCAACACAGAACACATGCACAGGTAAATTATGATATGATATATAACCTATCAACATCATGTCTAAAAATGTCATGTTATAAGCATTCAATTTTTAAAATATATTTTACGCTGCTTTAATAAATTGAAATAAATATAGCTCAAATAATTTAGCTCAAGTGGCTCATGTTCACAGGAATTTCATGACACGACTCTGCACACTTTAAGTCAATCACAAAAAAACCTTTTTATAACCTATCAATCAATTTGCAAGTCTGATAGAATTGCGATAACAAAATAGCGGTGAAGGGTGATGATGATGATGTGTCGAGGGCTAAAATACTACAAGCAAAAGAACTTTTTTTTTTGCAAATCACAAATAGGTTGACATTCATTTCACTTTTTGTCACAAATAGGTTGACATTCATTTCACTTTTAGTATAACCTTGACTTGCAGCCATCATTCGATTTATTGTTAGCAACCATTTTGCACACAGTCTCAGATGTGTTGCGTGTGACACCTTATATTTGCAATGAAAATGTGTACTCTACATGAATCGATTTTATCGTATGTTTGTTCTCTGGTATAAAACTCAAGATAAGCTACCGTAGCGCGTTGATCCTTTTATCAATGCGATAACATCAAATCGGACACAATAAGGTTTCATATCAGCAGCGTTAGTAGTAGCCATACACGCCCTGTGAATGTTACCCACTTTAATAAATCAATGCCCATAACTCAGGAATATTTTTTTACCATGAGAGTTTTGCTTGCAGAATAAAATTGTCACATTTTGGAGTCCTGAACAAGGAGAAGCAAGCATAGGTTGGAATTATCCGAGGAGACTTACCAAATTGCCTGCTGGACATATTTTCGTAAGTGAACGCCTTTTATTATTATTAAATTTTTTGTAAGAGTACATTATGGCTGCTTAAATACCGATTTGTATTAATTACATCCATTAGAAAAACTGAACAAGTATTTTAAGAAAAAAACTGAAAAAGATAAAAATATAATAGTGTATCTGTAGTCATTAATCCGGGCATATATATATATATATATATAGGTATGCGTAATGTGATTTATAACTTTATTGCCTACAAACCACACAAAAGTAATTGGACCAAGTCCAAGGTTCATCGATTTGTCTTTTAAGACTTTTTCAGATACATGCAGACAAACTGAATAGAAGTCAGGTGCATAATCTATTATGCCTCAAATGCTTTGCCGGTGTTCAGTTCTTTATTGAATACTGAAATTCATACTTAGTATACCTATACGTACATAGAATATGTATACATGTTTGAATGTAAAATGGGTCACTTTTGTCCCTTCAGAACATCTGTAATATTGTGACAGAATTCATTTATCACAAAAAAATTCCAAAACTAGTTTACAAAAAATACAGAATCCCTTTGTCTAACTACTAGGTTTTAAAATCCACAACAAAAGAGGCACAAATGATGATGCCATGTAAAAAAGCTTCAGTTTGGATCGAATATGACACGTATATTGAGTACGGTAATGGAATTTTTTTTTGGTCTGGTTGTATAGTAAAAAACGGGTAGTTTTGTAGCTGCATAATATGCATATATGTGAAACGAATATCAAATCACAAACCCAATCCCATTTTACGGTACAAAGTACAAAAACGGCTCTTAACTCAGTTTGTATTGAATTTATCCTTTGTATTTACATTAGAACTTTTCTGTACAATTTTTTCCTATTTTCCTTTCAAAACGCATATTTCTACAATAGGTCCCGAGTACACTACTGAAATTTAATATTGTTATGAAGTATGTAGGTTTATGTATATAAACTTATTTGTTAATGAACCAAGTGACAACACAGAATTTAGATTATCAGCTTTTTTTTTTAAATTTTACTATTCACGTTATGCATGCACTTTTGTGCTCCTCATCATCTCTTATCCAACATAAACGGAAATTTGAAGAAAAAAATATGTATACAAACTTTGTGGGCATATTTTCAGCTTGTTTGTTCCATAAAATTTCTTGTTTAGCATGGGTTTTTTACCACAAGCGAGATGAACTAAGTTTACTTTTTTTTATTATCCTTACATCACATATTTTATGTATGTTTGTGATTGCGACTAACTTAAGAAGCATCTCGGCGACACTTGCCTTCCAAAAAGGCTAATTCTCCCGTAGAGTCCACCGAGCAGAAGAAGAGATATTATTCTTGATTATGGGGATAATTTATGATCAGCTATATTACAAATGTCTTGTCCATCCGTGAAAGATATGATACTTGTACATAGATACATATACTTACTATAAAAGTTATTGTTACATAAAATATACATGCTCTTTTACTCATACTCAAACAACCACACCAACAACAACCCAAGTACAAAAAATCGTTATTATTCTGTTTTCCTGTAAAACAGCTTATTATAACATGTCAAGTGATTGTGATTGTTGCTGCCGCTGCACCGACTGTTCATTCGAGTTTAAGGAGTGTCTATCCCTATACCCATCTGCAAAGCAAACAACAAAAGGAAGTAGCGTAACGAGTTAAAATAGGAATAGTAATAATAATTTTTACAATCATAATAATAATCATGTTTTTATATGCTCGCTTTACTCCTCCATCATCAACCTCAGCACAAAATATTCAAAGCATAGTCATTTTTTTTTTCATTTTTTACTACTTGACACAGAAAGAGAAAATACAGAGGAAAAGTGTCTCCATGTTTTTTCAAAATATCATTTAGAATACACTTAAATATAGAATGCGTATACGTATAACTGTTATATTGTTTCCTTCTCCTCGTGGACTCAAGTTGCTTTTATATAGTTTTTATTTTACGGAGAGCATCGGTAGTGGAAGTAGTGTTGGTGGTAGCCCTTCATAAAATTTCGTTAAGCAACTTGTTCCAACGACAGCAGCAGCATCAAGCTCATATTTATTATTTTTGATGGGTGTATGCAGTGCACATTGTGCCACAACCACCACCACCATTATTATGTATTACCACAACAAGACAAACTTTTTACACGTTGCATAATATATCATCATGATGAGATTCATATATGATCATCGTTTTGGAGGATGACAGTGGGATATCCTTTTTTTCTCCTTCTCTCATTCTTACAATATCATTGTCGTTTCTTCGCATTCCCTGTTGGCCATGTCTGTCTGACTCTCCGAGTTGTCCTTTTAATTCCGAAATAACAACATCATGAGCCACGCCACAACTTTTAGAGAAAGAAAGAAATGTCATATTATGCTGCTGTGCACTGTGTGTATGTATAGTTATGTAGGTATGTGTGTGTAATTCTAAGTGAGATTTGTAAACGAGTCCTGAGAGTCAAGTCAATAATAAATATTGTTCTATTATTATTGTGCTTATGACTGTTACAAACAGAGTCGTCCCTGCTGTCGTATTAGTAGTAGACCTCGCGTTTCTCATCTCAACTCTTTTCTCAGTTTGGTTTTTTTGGTCAATCCACATGCATTTTTCTTCTTATTAATAATGCCATGCATGCCGGGTCAGGTCGCCATTATATATCACAAAACTACGAATGTAGATACTACCAAGCAAGCTAACTGCCTAGCTTCTTTCTGGGTAAAAGGATTTTCACGTATTTTTCATGTATTTCATATAAAAAACGAGCATGCACCCGTATTTCGTCGTGGCTGAATTAATGCATATTATATGGTGATAGCGATAATTTATGTACTACTAAAGAATGCATATATTATATGCACACGTATTTACGTGTATATACATTAAACTCGTCCTCTCACAATAATATTTATGTCTTATATAAACCTGCAAACTCTGAATTGTTTGAGAGTGTGTGTGATCATAATAGCAATGTGAACATTTGTCTCGGTCATTTGCCCTTCTTCTCTTTTGTAAGTACCTTCCTCGTTCTGCCTAAGAATATGAATAAGAAGGGGAAGAGGTATATGTCTATTTCTTTGATGGAGCATAATAATAATAATAATATTTCTCTCCTTTTTATGGTATCATATTATATGAACAACAATGGGGATTACAACAAATATAACCATTCCACTTAATAATAGTAATAGTAGCCCACCAGAGCAAAGCTATAAAGAGAAAATCATTCAGTTATTTTCAGTCCAGTTCAGAAACAACATGTCAGAGAAGATCAAGTAGCTGTCCTGGGCAATGTGAACTGAACACACGTTTTATTACTGATAAAAAGTGCAGAAAAAACGTGCATAAATAATACAATTAAAAAATTAAAAAAATTAATTTAATTTTTCTTAACGCTTCTTAAATATCAAAAGGAAAATCTGATATCACTTAACAAAAAGAGCATCCAGATCGTAGTGTTCCTTGTTGTTTGTGTATATATTTCTCTCATGTTTCCCTTATCATTTTACAATCCTACATGTTTCTTTGTGTAATAGTGGTAGTAGGAGTGGATTGTACATTGCATGTAAATAGGATCAAGTGTGTATATAAGTGATCTGGTTTCTTTTTTCTACACACAAGAAAAATAAGGATATATTATGTTTCTTAGCTTTTGATTCAATGAATTCATCTTTTCTTACTAACATCATCATCATCCTTTGCCAAGACGAATGAATGTAAGTAATTGGTTGAAAAAACTTTAATTGGTACAATTTAAAATCAATTTTTGGATATGATGTAAACAATTTATTTATATTTTGCATGAAAAGAAATTTCGTTTAAATTTAAATGTTGTGTATTTCATAAAGGGGAGCGAGCAACCTATGTATACATACATGTATATAAGTAGTAGCCAACTACTACACAATTTCTATATAACAGTTAAAACGCAAGATTTTTTCGTATAATATCATATATCATCATCGTGTTTTTTGCGAATCTGAATATTCTGAATCTACAATCTGTATATATCTGCTTAACTATCAAGATGGTGCATATGTACGAAATAATGGCGCTCAGTGGCAACATGCAATATACGAGTACGAGATCATCTTTTTTTGTAGCCAGTCATTCTGTTGAGTACAGCGTTAAAAAATGATTGCAGTTTGTAACAGCAATAGCCCAAACGTGCACAAGGAGGGAGAGCAATAATATGCAACGTGCGGTGTGTGCCTACTTCCTGAAATGTGAAACCGTGTGATATTTGTCTTGTGATGCTCTCACCTCATCTCCTCCCAAAAACCCAACACATATAACATAATGGTTTAGAAAAACAAATAAAGGAGAAGGCTTTTATATGAGCCAACACAACACACATCAAATGCATTGCACATACATCAGATTATAAACACTCTGGTAATTTATCAATTATGAGGAAATCTATAATCTTCATAGGTAGGCATTCCCGTGGTAAAAAAAATCTATTAGCGCACCACACACACACACACAAACATGATGCATACGCACAACAAAGTAATAAAATTGCCTAAATGCCAAAGATTCATGCCCCTAAAAATCCATAGCACGTACGTGTGAGTCACTATGGTTTGTGGATTGCAGATAGAGAAGTAAAAAAATGAGTGAGAAACCTACTGCCAAACATCCCGGCAGTCGCTTGTGGTTGGTTCATTCGTCGAAAAAAATTCGACGCGTTGAGTTGACTGCAAACTATTATATCTCAATGCGGCAGTTACATTTTCATAAAAGCTTTTTATTCAATTGGATTTGGGGAAAAGAAACTCCATCTGCTTAATTTATATACAAGTTTGTTTTGATCTGTTTTGTGTCTCCCACGGTTCACTCTCATAATTATTCGTGTGTATCTGCAAATATTTCTGCAAGTTTCCTACTAATTGCTTAGGTTGTTGCAACAATCAATAGCATAATAATTGCAAGCATAACATTTATCCTGCTCATCAGCTCTCCGTGTGTCTCCTTGAGTTTGCGCGAAAATATATCAATTAATTATAATAAAAATCAGTCATGGCCATGATCAATATGACGTGCGGCTAGGCAAGAGCTAGAGCTAGCACCGGCAAACAAGATTTATTTTCGCAAATTTCATTTTTAGAAATACTCATTTTTGTGTCTTGTGTTTTGGGTATAGTTATTACTTACAATAGATGTAATGTGTAATATATTACTGTGTACTTATATAATATTTTGGTAGGCAAGTGCATATTTATATAATAGCGCTGTCAGTTTCTAACTTGTATTCATACTTCAGTAAAACAAAATTGCAGACAAGTAAGTATTTCAATATTTTAGCCAACGAATTATTGCAAGTCCAAATAAAGTAAGAGAGCAAATTAGAAATTTTGTGTAAAAAAATCTTTTAAACTATCCATCTCAT
>JAHZNC010004008.1:0-10623 GCA_027744095.1 Zhuqinia jingwanae | reverse complement strand
TGCTATTGTTGCTGTTGTAAAGCAGGAAATGGAGAAGGCGTACTTTATTCCAAAAAAAGAGAGAGAAAATAGTTAAGTTCATATGTGTAGCAAAAATTTTAGTCTACAAAAAAAAAAGAAGATTCAGACAAAACGAGTTTCTTTTTTTCTTCTTTTTCCTGTCCTTCTTTTTTTGCTTCCTTGCTGGGAGTCTACTAGAGAGAATCTTGTTTTTTTTCTAGTTTTTTTTGGCCTGTGTGTATATATAAGTATGAGTAAAAGGATTGCAATGTAAGTACATATACAAATACAGAGATTACTATAGTGGTTAGCTAATATAATAGAATCATTGTCATTGGTTCTCTCTGGTCTTTGTTTCTTCAATCACCACCTTACACACACACACACACGTTGTTTGGATAGTACAAGTAAAAAGCAGTGAGCCAGAATAACTTAAAATCGATCTCGTTTACAAGATGGTATGTGTGTGGTTGTTCACACAACAATCCTTTATATAAAAAAAGGTTTGCTCACAAAGAATACGAGAAGAGGAGAAGGAGAAGACCTACAAATAGCAATCTAAATAGTTAGGCTCTGGCCAAACAACAAAATATTATGGTGTGTGTATCAACAGCTAAGTGTTCAGAAGAAAGCACACACAAAAAGAGAAAGGTGCTGCTGCTGAGGCTGTGTGTGTAGTTACTATCATCATATCATACAAATTGCATGCTCTATATACCTATATACCTACCATCTTCAAATTATATACCTACCTGCATTGTACATATGTACCTACCCATATACCTATGTGTAAGGATATAAATACATATTTCATTGTATGGTGTGTAGAGTTGTTGAGAGTGTGTGTAGAAAATGGGATGGACTATTGACTAAATTCTCGTATTTCCTTTTCTTCTTCTGCAGATATCATTACGAAAAGATTATAGACAAAAAAACGCAACATCACACCATTTCTATATCACGTACTTTTTCTATCTTTTTTTGTATCCATTTTAGTTTTTTTTTCTTCTTCTCTCTCTCTCTTCAAGTTTCAGTCGAGTGAGTAAAAAAAGAAGAGAAAACATTGCACACACGTTTAAATTTCTCCCGAAGGAATACTTTTGCACACACACATGAACAACAGAAAACAAAAAAGGTTGTTTCGCAGATGGTCAGTATACTCTGATCAGGGATTATACATTTATAAACTTACTGCTTCGTTTTTATTTTGAACATGAGTGGACTAATACTGGGGATATTTTTTGTGATGCAATTTCTCTCAGTTGTTTTTAAACCGAGAATATTTTTACCAAACGGAGGAGAACAAAACCAGATACATTTAGAAATGAAATCCGGGGAATTTCCGAGAAAATGGGATCATTTTGTAGTTTTTGTGTATATTTTTAGTCCAAAAAGAAGATATGATTGTGATGAGTTAAAACAACACCCTTTACAAGACTCTTCCTGCACTCATCTTTTCATTGTAACATGATGATATGATGATAATAATAACAGTAATAATAATAATGAACATCATCATTTTCACCATCAACATCTTTTCACTTGAGCATCAAGTTTCTTCCTCTCTCTTCATATTTCTCAGACAAGTTCCATTTCATCCTTTTATAAATTTTCCCCACCATCTGCATAATACTCACTCACTCAGTCAGTCAGTGTGTGTGCACTCACACAATTACATTATATGATGTACTTTCAACTTCCACATCCAAACAAAATAAACTAACTTTTCCCCTTCCTTCCATCATAATCATCATCATCATCATCATGAATAACTTACGCAGTTCTATGTTTTTTTCTCTTACACAATTTTTCTTTCTTTCCTTTCCTGCAACTCTCTCTCATGTGTTTTTCCTGTTTATTTTGCAAAAAAAACAGTTTTTTATCCTCATATAATATTATTATATTATATTTTGCATCTTGTTCCACTTTTACTACTTTATATCCGTCCGGCTTTTTTTCTATTCATATCCTTTTTGCTCGTTATCTTAAAAAAATATATAGTGATGTGATGTGAGTCAGTATGTTTTTTTTTCAAGTATTTTTGTGCAATAAAGAAGAAGAAAAAAATGTAGTGAATAAAATTCTTGACTTTTCCTTCTTCTTCTTTTTCAAATAACGAGCATCAATATAAACATATGAGGAGACCGTAAAAAGAAAGCTGGAAAGCTCCCTTGTAAAAAATATTGATATTACACTATTTTTTCCCAGCGCAAAAATAAAACTTATAATATATAATGATCCCTTTGTATATATCGTCATTACATTGCCAACATCATAGTAGTAGTAGCATGATCGCACACAGAAAAAAACATAACAGGAAACAGAAATACGCAAAGAAAACAACAGCCAACGAACAAGAAGAAGAAGAAAGTGAGAAGTAAAGTAAGCAGAGAAAGAAGTTTGTGTGTGTGTGTGTGTGTAAGTGTGTACTGACTTGGAGGAAACCATAATGCTCAGCTCAACTGAAACAAGAAAGCCAACAAAAAGAAGAAGAAAGAGAGAAAAGCGCGTGTGGCTTGGCCTGCTGGCATGTGTTCCTCTATCCAACCAGCCAATTTTTTATGGCATGTCTGTATTACAATACGATGACGATGATGATGATCATCATCATCGTCATAATATCACAACATATCATATCGCACACACACACACATAATATGTACACACAAAGTAGATCCAGATAAAATACACATGATATTATTCCCTATACAAGGTTGTACGACAAAGTCTGCGATAAATAACGATGACTTCTTCTCCAAGAATTTGGATTGGAGATATGTGGCGCTAGTGAATATTCCACATTTTTATAGTCTTCTTTTTTGGTGTGTGTGTGGGGGGGGGGAATTGTGTATTGTTGATAGTGTTTGTTGTTGCTACATACTTTATGTATGTATGTATATCTACACTATACACAAATGATGGTGATGGTGATAATAATAATATAAGTACACAACATACATGGCTGACATGTATATGTATGATATGTTTGACATGTTTGATATGTATATACACCCTGGATTTTTATGACCTCCTTAAGTTTACTCACAGAGAAGCACAAGCAGAAAGGCATTCTTTTGTCCCACTTTTCGTGCTTTGCTTTCTTCTTCTGTTGAAAAAAGAAAGAAAAGACGACACACCAAGGGAAACTTACGAATGGAGTAAATGGCCCCTGTAGTAGTTTTCCCTGAAGAAATAAAGAAAGAGCCGGTGAATAAGAGAAAAAAGTATGAATGCATATGTATGTGTGTGTGTGTATAGGCATGTTATGTATGCTTTTAGTAGAATCATCAACTTTTTTTGAATATCTTATTCTTATCAATGTGTGGTGAGTGTGTTGTGCCATGTAAAAGTGTTTATAGATAAAGAGGTGACCAAAATAACGGATACTGCTATTGCGTGTTAGTGTGATCATTTTCTTGTAGATAGACCTCACAACAATATCCGGTATTTTCCCCTTTATATACCGCACGTATGTAGCTTATTGCCTAGTAGCTGGTTGAGAATCTGCTGTCTACTATCTATTAATATTCTATTCTGTTTGGTGATGATAATGGCGATAAGAAAGGGTGCTGAAAATGATGATAACGATTCCGGATAAAAGTATCTTTTCTTTCTTGGTTACAAATCTGTCAAATAGGTATGTATGTTTAAGGTACACAAAAAGAAGAGAAAGTTTTGTTGGTTAGGAAAAAAAAGGTAAAATACTTTCTTTTGGAAAAAAAGAAAGAAAAAGACGAAAAAGTTATTACACTTTTTTGGTATTTTTTTTTATATTTGTAGAAAGAATAAAAAGATGAGAGGGGGAATGCACAATAATATAAATCGTCTTTTTATTACGTTTCTACTTTTTTTTCGAATAGAAAAAGAAAAGAAAAAAGTAAATGATGACTAGATGATGATCATGATGATGATGATGATTGTCTAGTCATGGTTTTTAGTTTGTTGTATGTTATATGAACCGGATATGCGAAAAGGAAGTACGTGTGTGTAGGTATACAAGGTGGGTGGGTGGTGGTCGTGGTGGTATTTGGTTCAGAATAGTACAAGATTTCTTCTTTGAAAGTAAAAAATACTCTTATTGGTTGTTTTTTTGTGATTTTTTTTCTGGTGAAAGAATGTACGGATGGATGAGCTATTAATCGATCATTTGAGAGTCAATGACTCGTACAAACAAAAAAATAAAAGAAATCGCGTATCACATATTTGCCGACACACTATACCACAGCATCGTCACCAATAAGATCAGATTTTTTCTCTGACGTTTTCACATATATTGATGATGATGATGATGATGATAATAATAATATTGCCAATTTTTCTACAGAAAAAAAGTATTTTTTGTACTACGATGCGAGGGTGCAATACTTTTTACGGGAAAGTTTGGGATTGTGCGATCAAAGTAGTAGTACCAAAAAGTATGAGAGACAAAAAAATTCTTTTTTACTTATTTTTTTTGCTATCTGTTTTAGTTTGGAAGATATGAAATACTAAAGGGAAAATGATGATCACAATACTTTCTTGGAAGAAAAATATATCAGATTTTAGGTATATATCATATCATCACTCTAGACCACCACCACCAGCTTTTACACAACGCACAACGGCACAACTAAAACAGTATGAAAGTGATGAAAATAATAATCGTGCTCGCTATTCGAAGAATATAAAATATCATTCTTTCATATAGGTATTTAGTATTAGAAAAGTGCTGAAAGAATGTTTTGGTACTCAATCTCAATTTTATTGTCATTTTTTCTGATTTCCGCAAGGAGGCTTGACTCGACGCCTCCGCGTTATATATATAAAAAGGAAAGATAAACGTAGTGAGTTTGGAAAAAATATATATGGGAAATGCGGAAAAACAATTTCCTTATTGAGCAGTTAATGATGAGCATCCTCATATTTTCCCTTTCTTTCCATATTTATTTTTCATTTAGGAAGAACATTGCGCATAAAAAAGCGAAAACTAATTTAACAGAAATGAAACAATTTTTATTTCCAATTTGTTTCAAGAGATAGCAAATTTAATATAAAAAAGAATCGAAATTTTTTGTGTGATTTGTTGTTGCATAAATATAATGAGCATTTCTTCCCGCAACGAAGAAACAAATAAATGACCCTAACGGTTTATGTCAATGTTCAACGCCTATACAGATATGTCTGTCTAGCAAACAGCTCAGCAAACCATCCAGTTGAACTGAAAATTGTTACCTACATGGAAAATAGGAAAATAGATAGATAATATGAAATTACTTTTCAAGCTCCAAGTAGCATTAACTCTACAAACACTACTTTCAGTAGCATCTTCATCTTGAATCAAATAAACTAAGCAAACTTTATTTGTATGCAAGAAAATGTAAGGAACTTTGTTTTATTAGAAAAATGAACATACGACATGCAAACAAACTGCTGCATAGCCTGAAGATATAGGGCACTCCACGACGTATGTGTGTGCATAGTATCACTGTGTGTGTAAGTGTGTCGTGACGGATGATGATAATGATGATGCTACCCCGTTGACAAAATAAAGGAAAGCACATGGGGTACTCAAGCCGAAAACATTCAAGGAAGCATACCTATATGTTACGTCAATCAACATAAACTTGCTAAATAATAAGTTGGAGATACACGAGCCATTATAAAAGACATTCCTGTTTCCCCGAAAATTATACGCAAAACATGTAAGCAAAAAATATAACACGTAAATTCCCTATTTCTTTCTCCCTGTGCGCTTTCTATTCTTTCTCATTTACTTTCTTTCTTATTGCTTGCTCATCATATTCTAATTTGGCCAAAGTCACGATAAAATGTCAGAAGAAGGAGAAACCGGAGTATTTTCCCCGTTTTTATTCCCGCTGAGAGGTAACACGTGCTTTTAACGGTGGTGGGGATGGAACTAGAGTTGCCTGCATAAAGCTTAACTTGAGGAAAAAAAGTAATGAAATTGACAGAGGATCGGTATAATAATAATAATAATATGGAATCCCTATGCCACTGTGCGTGTGCACCTTACGTGCCTTCTCCTCTCTGTGGGAGCATTGAAATTGAGGGGGGAAACCCTGCACAGCAGAAAGAGTGGAAAAGAGACAAGAGAATAATACATTTTTTTTATCTAGAAGGCCAAGCGAGATGTGCTCACTTTGTTCCCACCAAGTCAAGTGACAACGACCCATGGAACTTGGAACGCATTTTTGCTTTTTAAACGACGTTTGTGTATCAGACCGCTTGGAAAACGCTGTGGCGGGTAGGTAAATCGCTTTGTAAAAAAGGTGTGTTGTCACTGCCGTATATATTTGGATATCCCATATATTTGACTTGGCTTGAAAGGCAATATAATATGTGTCTATAGGTATGAGTCCGCAGGGATGAGCCCTCCGTCGTCCAATCAATAAGGATTGCATCACGCGGCATGCATAAAAATTAGGTCGGTTTCAGTTCTAGCGAAAAAAATGGTAAGGAGTATAGAGCTCTCTGTATTCCATTTTTATTCTACTTTTCGGTACATGCTGCAGGAAATAACAGCAAAGAAAAAAATACGCTTATTATTCCGCCTACTACCATAATACAGATTCTTCCCGTAGAAAATTCCAATGGAAATGCAGTGGAAATGGAAATGAAATGATATGGATACGTTTCTCCCTTTTTTTAAGAGAGGAAGATGCGACAAAGTATGTTGTAGTGAGTGAGAGGCATGCATAGCTCATGGCGGTGATACTGATGATATTCCAAAAGTACTAGCAGTCATTGAACAAAAAAAATGTCGTAAAAAGCTAGTGACTTGAAGCGGAGTTTTTCTTCTACTCCTTCTTCGTCGTCTCTCTCTGTACTCTGATTCGATTCTCTTTTGTATCATATATTTTACTACTTTTATCGATTTTATGAGTGTTACTCAATTTTGATGATACCTCCCCAAGGAAGATGGTCGTTCTTTATGACTTATATATATATATTTTTTATACACCATCCACACCTATTAGTAATGATGTATAGAGAAATATAAGAAAGTTTTTTTTTGCTCACCAGATACCACATTGCCGGCCACCTTGGATCATTCAGCACAATGCTTTTACTTCTTCTTGTTGCCCGACTCCGTCCTGACTTTTGACCTCCTCCGCTGGACGAAGACGAGGAGGATAACTGAGTTAGTTTACTTGGCTCTGGAAGAAAGTCTCGCTTTGCCCTCCGCTTCACAATCTGCTGTTTCAACCATCTCACCTGAAAGAAAGAAAATAACAATGTAACAAATTAGAGATGCTTTCTTATTGACTATGCATTATTTTCCTAGAAAAAAAAGAAGAGAGATCATTATTTACAAAAGTCATCGACTTTCACGAGAATTGGCTGTCACAACAGCCGGATGTTGAGCTTAAAAATAGAAATCATCATTTGCACAAAACAACATAAAACCTCTTATTGGGAGTAATACAATCCTCTTATCAGAAGTTTGATCCTTTGAGAAAGAAACTTGACCCGAAACACCCTTAATAATAATAACCTGCAGGAAATGAGAAATAAAACCTCTTTCAAAGAACGTGTGCATATAATGTGATCATTATTATCACATGCAAAATCACATGCACGCACACGCCTTTTAATTTATCTTGTGTGTGAGTACAACATGGAGTTGAGCTAAACAGGAAAAACCATATCACATCACGATCACCATCATCATCTTTTGCTGCATAAAAGTTTAATAGAAACAATATAATATATACAGCGCAGCAATAGCACTAGTGACTAGTACAAGTGTACATTAACGACACACCACCACACGAGCTGCTGGCTGGCTGCTGCTAGTAGAAAGTATATGTATAGTGGAGTAGTGGTGGAGGAACGTGGAGTGCACTACTTTTATAATTAAAAACTCTTTTCCTTCCTTCCTCTCTTTTATATTTTACTTACAAAATTTCATTTTGCCATAATAATAATAATCATAATCATGCACGCAATATAACTGCACCACTTCAGAAACATAAAATATGGGGGTCGGTCACAAATACGCAAACAAAGGTACAATTTGGGCTAGAAATTCTTGATCAAAAAGGGATACAAAAGAGTTATTTCTTTACCGTTGTATTGTTAAAAACTTGATGCATGAACGCTCCCATTTCCGTTCTCTCTCTCTAAGCTTTTTCTGCTACAAATTGCACAATATTATGATTATAATTAGAACCACCGCATTTCTCCTCTCAAGAATGTTTGTTCTGAAATCTACGAAAAAAAAGAGTTAAGGATACAGCAAGAATCGCACGAGTGGCGAAAAAAAAGTGTGCAATGTTCTCTGAACTGAAAAGTTGGCTGTTTTTCCTCTTGGTTTATACTTTTGGTGGTATAAAGGAGACACTTTTATTTGTAGTAGCAGCATAGCTATTTACATACATTCTCTACAAACCAAGTAATAATGCAAAATAACCGCTGGCATTCCATTCCACTCCACATTTCATCAAAAAGCAACAACATTCACACAAAAAGAGTGGAGTGTCTGTGTGGTGGTGGTGATGTTGGTGGTCTTATGAAATCTGGGACAAAAAACAAGGTAACTTCTTTCAAAGACTCCGAACAAAAGAACATACATATTTTTATACGTACATACATAATATGCTTCTATCGCAAATTAAAAACGCAGCCACATTAATATCATCATCATCATCATCACCGTATATTACACAGCATGGCAGGATGATACAAAAGACGCACAAAAATGTTCTACGCTGAGTAATTTTAATTATCTGAATGGAATGCTCTTGCGTTGTTTTCCACTTTGCTTATGGATGATGATGATGATGATGACGGTAATATTAAAAACACGCGGAGCATCCACATCAAGAGTTGTTTGAAAACTACTCACCTCTCTCAAGCCCAAAAATATCAAAATATACATTACTTGGAGAAAAAGTAAAAATATGACGGGAACGAGAAGATACATACTACATAATAATAAGATGACTGAGATGATGTGGTGAAATATCATGGGTTCTCAGTATCACAGAGAAAAAGAGAAAGAGAGATGATCATAAGACGTAAAATACTTGGGTATTTTTAGTACATTTTTGCGGTTCATTTCATTTCAAGTTAAACTTGCTCCATATTATTATTGCCTTTGGACCTCATGCATACTCGCAAATACACGTATTCATACACTGATATTACCTTCATGATTACTATTTGGGGAAAAAGAGATAAAGATGATACCTACATACACACACACAGAGCGCTAATCCAACTTTATGAGTTTCGTCTTGTTGGCTCATTACGTGGCTCACTGGTTTTGTTTCATATCCTCCTCCACCTCACTGCCTTGCTTGTTAGAAACTTGGCTAAGCAAAAGTAATGTGGGTGCAAAAGTGTATGGTGTGGTGGGGGTGGTGGTGGGATTGTAAGTTTTTAATATGGATTGTGTGATGTGGGTGTCTCGCTTTACTAGTTCAGTGAGAAAATATGGGGAAAGTAATAAGGCGAGTGGGGTAAATGAGAGAGAGACAGAGAAAAGTAAACAGTATCCAGACACTGGTGAAAAAAAAGTTTGCTGCCGCGGGTCAAACTGCTACCACCACATCACCTTCAACATTCTCATCATCCAAAACTAAATAATATAATGCATGTATATATGTAATACGTTAAGATGCTTAAGTATTTTTAAAGCTATAATGTTGGTTATTGGATAGATGGTGACGGTAGTGGTGCAAGGAGTAATAATGATGGAAGAGGTGTTGAAGGTGATATTATGGCAAAGTTGAGCAAAAAGACGTCAGCAGAGGTAAAAGGTGAAAAAAAACAATAAGCGAAGTATAAGTAATTCAAGGCATAATGAGAATTTTAGTGGAGCAAAAAGAATATAAGGTGTGGTGGATATGAGAGGATGGTAAACAAAAAAGGTAAATTGGATGAAAATTAAAGGGTTAAGAGTAAATGTAAAAAGTATATTAAATATTTAAAAACCTAGTGAAATGTTGAACACTTTTTCTGTTTTTCATTTTCAAAATGTATGGTTTCATAATGAGAGGAACAAGACAACCAAGTTTAAAAAAAATGTTTTGACCTGATCATAGCAATAATTAGTACTTAAATTATTTATGTTTAATTAAAAACAATTATTGTCTTTAAAAACATTAACACAATTTTAGTGCTTACCTCTGGTTCAGATGCCAGTCTTTCGTGGTAATGTGCATGTGGCTCGATGCTCCTTTTGGCTACTCTTGAATGCGTCAAATGGTAATAGTCTTGGAAAATCTGAAAATAAGTAAGAAAAATGTTGATTAGGTACAAAAAATTAGCTGAATTCAATTTACTTAACAATTATTATCAATTTCCGATTTTCCGTAAGCTATAATATCTCTTTCATTGCAGAATTTCTCTTAAGTCAATTAATGTATTATAAGTCGCCAACCAAAAAACTAAAATTTATGGGAACTACGTCACCTTTTAACGAGAACACGTGTTTGAACTTGTTACTTAAAAAATAAACCTCTGTAATAATTCAAGATTTTCAAAATGCAAGCAAAAAATTTGAGCAAAAAAATTGCCCAAATTATACTATTCCAAATATGCTATATCCATATGATATAAAACGAATACAAATTGAAGTAAAAGGGGTAATTTAATACAAATGGAGAACAGCACGCC
>JAHZNC010004007.1:687-14113 GCA_027744095.1 Zhuqinia jingwanae | reverse complement strand
TTAAAGACCTACTAAAGTTCGTATTCTAATTAATATATATATGCATGCATAATTTAATTAATTAGGATTACTAGTAAAGTAGTGAAGTTGTTGATGTGATTGTTGTTGTTGTTGATAATACGGGTAATGTAATGATAATGATGATGATGGCGACAGTGACGACGATGACGATGATGATGATGACAAAGCAGAAGGTTCCTTCAAAGAAATGGTTGATGACGACGATTTTGATGAGTGTTTGGTCATTATCTCCTTTGGCGATTTGCGTTTTCGATTGGCGGTATTGTTACTGGGATTAGATGGAGATGACCTCTTTCGTTTCACGAGAATATTTGGAGTAGCGGGACCTGACGGGGAATTTGTGGTGGATGATGATATAGAAGAGCCCCATTTGTTGTTTGAATTTGCGATGATGGAGGCGACGACTGCGGCGGCGACTTTACTTGTGGGGGAGGATTTGGTGGTGGTGGTGGTGGAATTGTATGAGTACATAAATTCAGAGAAAATATACCATGTAATAAAGTCTTGACTTGGCATCATCATCATCGTCACTACTATTCCGCATACTTCCGGCTTTGCAATGAACGAAGGCGTCGGATATCTAGACTACTACTTACTTTGCGGCACTTCTTGGTATCGCCTCTTGGCCTCCGAACTGGACTGGATTTTGGTGAAAGCCTCTTTTTTGGATTCAATTGAGTATTGTTTGGAGACTTGCGCTGTTGCTGTTGTTGCACTTGTTGGTGCAATTTGTACTCTGGGTCTGTGAAAAATTTGTAAAAAAAATTAATGAAATATTAAACGATATTATACGCCACATCCCATATGTCCTCCTCACATGTTTCATTCATTTCATTACTCAACCTTCTTCGCTCTTTACTGTTTTCAAAATTAGGCGAGGACAACCAACCAATAACAAACGTGCTACAAAAAAATATCACCTATGCATAAAACGGTTTGTTCTCTAAACGCCAAACACGTATGAACATGCACATACTCAACTCATCTCATCATCACACACGTGTGTGCTGCTGTTACATATTTTTTATAATCATCATCATTTTTTGTCGTGCGCTACAACCGTAACAACACACACACAGATTGGGTGACGAACACGTTGGTGGAGGTAACAGCGGATGGCTGGTTTCTCATACATCACCACCTCTGCCACCACTTTTACTATCTTTAGTCACCCAACCGCAACGACAAAAATATAAAGCAATTCTTATTCTATTTTTTCAGCTTTGAAAAAAACATCCTTCTCAGCATTTCATTTCAAACGGGTCTTGTATATAATATTATGATGATGATGCTGCTGCTGCTGCTGCTGCTGACGGTGATGATGATAATAATAATAATAGCCATAATTCTCACACCTTCTATTTCTCTTTTCCTTTCTTGCGTTTTGTTAGTAAGTGTGTGTGATACGAAGGATATATGGGATTACTTCATACTCTCCTCTATGAAAACTGAAAGTGGCACCATTCTTAATGAATAATGGCGACAATGACGGTGACTGTGATGATAAGCCTCAAAATATCGTCGTCGTCATTGTCATCAGCATCATCAACATCATCAAACTTAATGGCAACCACCATCCCCGACGCCACAAACCAAACAACCTGTTGCGTTTGCTTGCGTATTGCATAATATTAAATTTAAGTTTGGTTACGTGATCAAAAAAATGCATAAGGCACACACTATACCATTACTTACTGCTATAGAAAGAGTGTCTCTTTTCATCACCATCATTATTGAGAAAAATGACAATGACTAGGTGTATTATGATGATGCCAACAACAAGTGCTGAAAAAAAATATTTTTTTTTGGCTGTTTGCTAGCAATTGAAGAAGTGTTTACGGTACAGTAGTGCCTTTTTGAAGTGTGAGGTTGAGGATACTTGAGATGACAATGAGGACTATTTAAAGACATCACCATCATCACCACCACCACCACCACCAAAAGAGATATTTAAGTTAGTTAATTTAACATGCAAAAGTGCGTTTTGTTGAGTAAATAATAATGTGTTGATGTTGCCAATTGTCATTTCAATTCATTTGTATTTTTATTGTGTTTTTGATATAGACAGCAGCAGCAGCAGCAGTAGACCACCAAAGGATGACAAACTTTTAGTAGCCTGTTGTCGTAGCTCATTTTTGAAGAGAAGAGAGCCACTAGCACACTTGACTGGCTTACTATAGTGTACTAGTCAAGGAGCCTACTAATTTTTTACTGTCTCTGTTCATGTTACCTTGAACAAATTTTTATTTGTTGCTTCATTTTATAATAATAACAATACATAATAGTAAAGTATAACACACCCTCCCATTCCATCGTAAAATATTACCCTTATATAATTTTTTTTTAAATATATATTTTTACTGGCTATGAATATAAAATATACAAGCCAAGTCGAGTAGTAGTAGTAGCTAGGTACATGCCCGTTTAATTTTGTAGAGTCAGCATATTTTTTTTCTCTCAAAAATTACTATTTCGATGGACTATTAATGTACCTTGATACGATGATGATGATGATGATACTGATGATCTGTCCTATCCGTCTTCCTACGCACACACTTAATATGCATTAAGTTAAGGACATGGACATACTTGTTGATGATGCTGGTACCAATACCAATTCTAAGAACCAGTGGTCAGCATCAGCACCATGATGATGACTATCGATTTCTGCCCTGACTCATTCATGGCCCATGGCACATGTGGCAATATAAGTACCTACCTATAAGGCGTGTGCCTTCAACATGATTATGATTAAATTATTCTGAACTTCCAAAAAAATAGTGTGCTAAAACAGTCAAACGTAGTCTTTTTTTTCTTCGGTTTTTCAAGTCAACAGCTGCAAAATTGACAGCTAGTATGAACAATGTATATAAATGCTTTATATTATCATTATATTTTTATCGATTATTATCATTGAAAGCATTTTAATAATATTTTTTATTGACTTTTTTCTTATTGTACGTTTCTCATCATCAACTCATCAGCCGTATGTATTTAATATGCTTATTAAAACAAAACCGGATTCATTTTTTCCTTGGAAAAAAATTAGGAATTGGACTGCAGCTGTGTGCTCAAGAAAAAGAAATAAAAAATGCCAGATTTGTAGGAAAAAATTTCACTTATTTTGTTTGATCTTTTTATTTGCATCTCCCAACTGTTACCCTATTTCCTGTTTATATTGATTGGCTGAAGAAAAAAAATTGAATCGTGACATGAGCTTAAACTTTGATAATAATGAAGGCATCCACTACTACTTATTGCACCATTTTTTATTCCTATTCGACTTGATTCTATCATTTATCATCAATTTTTATTGAATTGGAATAAAAAATACGTCTTAAAAAGGAGTTTAAGAGTTTTGACTTCCTCCTTTTGTTTCACCCTTTTTTATGTATATAACCTCATCTAAAAAATGACTCTGCTCGTGCCAATCGATCTAAAAGTATTTTAAAGGATAAACTTTTTTGAACCATACAATTTAACATGTTTTTAAAAACTCAATTCATTACTTATTCATTGCTCGTAGAGTCTATAGGCATGATATTATGATACTTTGCTCGTGCCAAACCCCACATCACATCATCATCAAAGTATGCTATAGATAAGTAGTATTTTTCCTTCTTCTTCTTCTTTGTGCTTCTGCTGCTTATTATGTCATTCATTAGAGTTGCAAATGATTAGACGGGGTGAGGGAGATGTAGTAGCCTGGCTCTACTAGGACGGGGGAAAAAATTGGTTGATTAGCTGTGTACTACACGAATGTAGTAGTATTTTGTAGTGCATTTGGATGAATTGGGAGCCGCCACCTGGCAAGTCTCACGACGATATTTTTACGATTGCTATCAACCCTGCCAAAGTGAGTAATAATATGCCAATCCTTTAAAAAATTTACTAATCACATTTTTAACTAGAAGATACACGTACAAAAGTGCCGTGTTTAGTTGAGCCCTGGTATACACTCGTCGTATTAGCGTCGTCACATTATGTACCTTTTTGGACTTTAAAAAAAAGCTGACATGAGACTGTTGCTGTAGCTTGTGCTACTACTCATGATGATGATCAATCAAAAAGCAATTTGCTTGGATATTAGTGAACAACAAATTGCTGTACAATATATACAAAAGGAGAAGTAATTTGCTACTGCGTATACATACATAAAATCTCAATAGAAGAGTGGTAGTACAAAGCTAAAAAAACACACACGAATTTCAATGCCACGGCCTATCAGTATGATCAGCAGATCACATCAATTAAGGCTCTTTTTTTTGGGGAGTGGACAAGCTAAAGAGAGAACTTTTTTGTATTGTAATTCACTCACTCACTCATTGATCGTCAACATATAAATTGAATGTTGGTAAAACATTCAAGTTGCGCTTTGCGCTTCTATTGTTGAAATTGACCAAATGAATGAATAAAATATTTAATGCTGATCCATTATTATTAAATAGCATATATGGGATCTCTAACCAATCACCATCTAATATTCGTTCGCATTATGCTTAATTGCATTTTTAGGAACTTCCCTGACATGCTTGTCATTTTATTTTTTAAGAGAAGTTTCATCTCAACAAAGTTAAACAGTAAGTCACGACGACCAATTCAACACGCTATAGGTATACAATAATATCTGGCTGAATCTGATGTGAAGAAAAGGACAAATAGTTTCTGTATTGGGCATATAGCTATACATAATATTACTAATATGTTACACAACAAACTCACCAACTACCTGCATAAGTGATATGCATAACCTGCTTTTGCCATTTAAAATGATTTATATTATTACCTTTTTATGCCGACCACCAATATTTCTGTCGGCTGATATTATTGGCATTATTGCCTTGTTTTATTATTGATTGTCGGCATCAGCAGTCCACCAACTTGACTTGCATTACATATTTACCACTTTTTGCAAAAAGTAATGAAGTGTAATGCAATGTAATGATGATAATAATAATTATTATAGTGTGCTCTCTCTATGCACAAGAAATAAATGCACTATAAAATTACATATGGCTTGCTGCTGCTGGTAGTAGTAGGTATACAAAATAACCGACCAAATTTTTTGGCATGTCATCAAACTGACTTGGCGATTATTGATTCGCTTCGTAGCGCAAAAGCGGCCTTGGGATTGTCAGCGTGATACCACCAAAAAATGTGTATATATTACTGTGTGCTTTATACTAACCATAAAGACGGATAATGATAATAGATAGACATTTTAACAGCCAAACCAAAAAATATTACCTGGTTTGCGTATAGGTATTTGGCCTAGGCTTAAGTTACAGTGTAGATACATATAGACAGCAGGTAGTTGAGTGAGTATAATGCACAATGCTGGCAATAAAAAATTGCAATAATAATAATAATCTTGATTTGATCTGTTGATCTGATGGTGGTATAGTATAGGTAGTAGTAAGAAGAAGTAACGTCAACTCAACAATGAGCTAGATATGATTGTGTAGCCATTGTTGTGCATTTTTCATAACTGATTGACTAATAAGGCCATTGAAACTGAAAGTGTGTAAATGCACACATAGATGCATGCATGCTGTTTCGTAGCCTAGAAAAAATGAAATGTTATAAGTGAGAAAAATTAGGTCTATGCATATGGCATGACCATACCAAAACATAAAGTAATAGTTATAATATGTAATACTTTTTCCTGGTTTGGTTGTCAATAATAATAATGAACAGATAAAAGTTTTTGTAGGATGACCATAAAATGTCAGCATAAATATAAAACAGTAGTAGTATTTCCTGGAGAGTGATAGTGAGCCTTGACTTGAATCCTGAAACAAGTTCCTTATGATTGATGATATGCATGTATATATTTTTTTGTGTGTGAAATGTACCTTCAGATGCTGGACGAACCATGTCCAAATGTGAGAGAGTGGGTGAGAAGGCCATGCTACTGAGATTTACACTGCTGCTGAGATTGCTAACAGAGTGGCCATGCTGTTGTTGGAGTTGTTGATGATGTTGCTGATGAATGGGGATAACAACTTGATGTTGTTGCTGGTGCTGATGATGCTGCTGCTGCTGTTGCTGCTGCTGTTGCTGTTGGTGTTGTTGCTGTAACTGTTGAACTGTGGCCGCTGAGAGGGTAAATGAGGGGGGAAGAGATGCAGAAATTGCAGAAGCAGGGGCAAATGAGCCTGGTGCGGGGGATGAGAGATCAGGAACTTCCACTTCAGTGTAGTAGAACTCTTCCTCGTGCTCTGCCACATCTTGATCACTGTAGGAGAAGGAGAAAAAAACATTTTAAAGTGATTTTGTATGGTCATCTGTTTAAAAAAATGTTTGTCGGTGGTGATTTGAGTAAAACCAGAAGAAATGGTAAATGGAGCATGAAACAAAAATATTACATGCGGCATATCGTTGAAATGTATGTTATATGTACACTTACGCCAAGTGGACTGATCTGACATGAGCCTCGATATCATAGCAAGCCTCTTCTGTGACTGTACATCCAGGCCAAGTACATTTGAAAATGAGACGAGTGCGTTTCTTCCTCGGCTCGGAGCAATCTCCCCAACCCATATCCCCACCTCCAACATCACTCTCGATCCCATCATCGCTAGAGGACGGGGTTGGACTGAAGTTGTTCAAGTGGGAGGAGGAGATAGATGAGGAGGACAACAACTCGCTTGATGCTCCAGAGGAGGAGGATGAGGATCCTGCTCCAGGGGTAGCTCCGATTGCGCTTCCTGGGGTGCCGAAATTGGCGCTTAGCATGGATGAAGCACCCGATGAGCTTGAGCTCCATGATGATGAGATCATTCCTATACAAAAAAAAACAATAAAATGGAAACATTCGAATTATTTTTTTAAAGCATATTTGCATCTCTTTGACTTGACATATGATTTTCACTAATTGAACAGGCTGTCTTTTTTTTATTTTCACAGATTGTAAATCGTACATAGACAAGCAATCAAGCAATTCTTGTTAGCAGGAAACCATGCAAGATACAAGCCAACAAGACAAGTGATGATGCCAAGCAGCTGACATGATATTTTATTATTTTTTTGCATTTTGAAATAAGCCTGTTTTACAGAAATTACCAACCACACACAACAACAAGCATACTGCGTAATTTATAAAGAAAGAAGCGTTCCTTTTATATATACATTTTTTTATCATGATCAGCGCAAACAAAGTATACATTATACTTTACTTGCAAACATACTTAAAGATAAAAAATTCTTCTCACAGAAAAACAGATTCGGTGTGCGCAGCGCATGCAACTTCTCTCTCTTCTCCTCTCAATAAAAAATGGCACGAGAGATGTTGTGTAGCAGAAGCAACAGAAGGGGGAATTAGAGCAAAACATCCATTTTCACTGCTTTTTGATGATGATAATGATGATGATACCAAAAAAATCCTTATAACATTTTTTTTGCAAACAGTGTATTTTATTTTAGAAGGAAGTATAAAATGAATGCAAATGCTTGTATTTTACAAGCTTTTTATTTTGTTTTGATTGCTTAGTGCTCACTCAGTTCTTCTTCTTCTTCCAAAAAAACTCTACTCTCAGCAGTAAAGTCTATATATATACTTAATATACACACATATATACATATACATACATACAAATATATAATGTTTTCCTTTTTAAAAACGAGGATTTATCCTAATTCCAACCATAAACACAATTCTTCCTTGATTATTATATAGCAGCTCAGCAGAGACTTTTTTTGTATCCGAAAGCCTGTACACTGTACACTATATATATCCCAGTTATATAAAAAGAGAAATCTTTTTTTAGTTGAAAATAAAATAAAATGCATTTCAACTAAGCAATATAACACTTCATTTTTTTTGCTACGAGAGAGATAAGCGAAAAGAATCGTCAAGTCAAGAAGTTTTTTATTGTTTCTTTTTCCCTGTTTACTTTTCTGAGTGTAAAATGCCAAGAAAAAGAATCCCCGCTTAATCCGGCCACGAAGCTGGTAAACAAAATAAAACAAGAAAGAGAAAGATGGAGGAAGCAGAGTTGTCATTTATTACTTGACTTTTAGACGTGATGTTTGAGGTTGAAGAAAGGGTTTCATTTTTTTTGAGTGTCAATGACTACTGTGACTCATCATTATCGTTGCTCAAATGTACGAGTGAGCTTCATGATGATGATGATGATGATATGATCAAAAACAAACTTTTTAGCAAGTCCATAAATAAACGTACATTGTGCGATGGATGAGCAGCATTTTTTTATCTGTAAAACAAGCTATTTATTAATGAGGTCAAAAAATTTGAGCATTGTGGTTCTATAAAGGAAGTGTGTTTTTTCTTGTAGCATTTTTGTGCTTTAAAAATTAATGGCGTACGCCGTGTGGAAGGAAGTAAGATGATCTCGTATTTCAACAACCTTTTTTTTCAAAACGGTGCAAAAACAAAAAAAAATATGCAAAAAATTGGAAACCCGGTGCCTATGAAACAACGACAAAACTACCAGGTGGGGTATGGGGCACGTGAAACTATACAAATACTACTGTCATCATTTAAATACTTATTCTTAAAAATTCTAAAGTTTACTCCTCCTCACGCGTCCAGCCTTTTCTTCTTCCATTTTTATGCATACTCACTTGGTCGACACAGTATTCAATGAATTACTACCTAATCTGAGTTAGTTTTGAAATGACACCAAACTCAATTGATTTGTCTCAAGTTAAATTATTCTTGACTTAATCTTTGTTTTAGTTTTCTTTATCATAACATAGATCCTATTATGTATTGGTTTATGCCAAATTGGCAATAAGAATGGAAAATGCAAGCTTTTTCCATTAATGATGATGATGATGACCTGAAAACCAAGGCGAAAATAGGTTTGATGCTTGAAATTGCTATCATCATGTTGTTGTGCTGTTTTCCCGTAAATATCATTTTTCATGAAATAAGCCAGTCACATCTCACTACATTTATTAGTCAGTTTGAAGGCGTTTTTAAAGTAGTTTGTTTTATCACTTCAGAAAAAAAGGTCAACTAAACTAGATCAACAAATCATAAAAAATACGATACTATTATTATCATGTACTCACAGATTGTAAATTACAATTTGTAAGCCAATACACACAAATTGTGCACATCTGTACTATAACTTGAGTAGTATGACATGGCTGAATGTTTTTGTAGCTTTATAATTATTTTTTCAAAAGGATTTGCCTGTTTCGTTTGCATAAGGCGCTTATACTGCAGTAAACGAAAAAGTGAAAGGTGGATATGTCCATGTTTTTAGCAATCGTCAAAGTTTGAAAAAAAATGGAGATTGGTATAACTCGCGATTGTGCTTTTATTGATCCCCAGTCAATGTAACACGTAACCCATGAACAATGGCCATTTTAAAAGTACAAAAAATATCCAACAAAAACGTCAGCTCTTTTTTTTCGATTTCCCTTAAAAAAAGAATATCAACTAATTTGTCAAAATGTATTTATATACTTTAACCTACGTGTACATAGGCATTTATGAAAAAGCACACCCATTTTCGTTTGGTCAATACAATAGACAACTTTTTTTGTGCAAAGTTACAAGTAACGGTTCATTCTTGTACACTAAAAAATATAGAATAATACATACCTATATTTAAAAGACAATTTTATGATACGATGGATGTTTTGACTTGACTCGGCCAGCAAATAGCACAAAAAAAATGTAGCAATGCCGTACTTTTTTTTGTAACCAACTCAAGTCAACAAGTTAACTTTGTCTTCTTTTGTTGATGGGCAAGCATGGAAAAGGGAATTTATTATGACGTTGTTGTCATTACACTTTATTTGCATACTTATGTATTTTGTTTAGCCTGCTGCTGTGTGAGTTTGCGTTGGATGTTGTTGGATCGAGGAAAAACTAGAGAGCAAAAACAACACTGACTATTCATCACAAAAACACACACACACACACACACTAGTATTATACACACAAGTTATATGTTGTATGTGGGGAACCACCCATTCCATTTTTAGTGCCCATTACGATTGCTAATGTCCGCATATTCTGTAAACAAATTGATGTGTTGGCACTGGTATAAATGGACTCTGGATCTTCTGGTGGTTCCCATATTTTAAGCACAACAGACACACTTGTGTGTGTATTTTTTAGCTTCAGCAGATAAAAAAATCGCTGTTGCTTTATTTGCACTATGTACACCAACCTATTATTATTCGCTTTTAATTTTTTTGCAGGCGATTTTTTTTCTTCTTCTGGTGCCGCTGTCCATAGCATGTTCACATGTTCAGCAAAAGTTGTGTGGTGAATGTTTGTGACGAGTGATGATGATGATGAATACAAGACAGAGGGAGAAACATTATGCTTTTTAAAAGGAGAAGGGAGAAGCGACAAGCAGTCCCAGTGGAATAAGCTTCTGTTATCAACATCATCATCATCGTCATGCATAATCATAAAAATTGTGCATAATAAAATGTAAGCCGACCCGAACATATGGGGAGTGGAATGGAATTATCTAGACATATGCAATATCATAGAATATAGACGTCATGTCATTAAGTCATTGTAAGCCGATATGACGATGTGATGAAAAATACAGGGAAATAATTTAAAAGTATTTTAAACATAATTTTTATTTGTACGTAATTTCAGATCACTTTAAAACATATTATTTGCACAGTAGTCAGAAAAAATGTGTACCTTTTAAATTAATTTTAAATAATAGTTTTTTTCATGTAAGAGCATGAAACAAAGAGTGTTTTTTTAGTTTGCTTTGAATTTTTCAGTCAAACAAAAAGAACTTTTGTCCACCTGGCGGCAAATTGGTTTTGTTCGTCACACAAACTTTCGTTGACTTTTGATGTTAAATATAGAGTGATAGATGTTATCACCAGATAATGTATCATGATGTTGGATGTATACCGACCCATCTATCTGTATTTACCCGCCTCAGACTCTGGAAAATTTCCTTTCACCTTTGACAAATTTTTCCCGGTTTTCAATGCTTTTTGCACACATGTGAAATAATAACCTGTTAATTTATATATTTACTATGTATGTATATTATGTATTAGTATGAATTGACACATACTAAAATAGAAAAGTGAAGCCATACTATTGTAACGAAAAAATTAGCAAAAAAATCCCATCATCATAATAATATTATCATTGTGCGCGTACCACACAACCAGCCAGTTATACGAATCAAATTCTCGAGTTCAACATTTTTTTTTCATGTAATTCCTTGCCATGAGAGGTATCATGGTGGTGGTGGTGGTGGTCGCCAATGTGATGGAATGACTTTATTTAATTCCAACCCCTGTTCTAATTTCTAATCCTATTTAACTATATTATTTCTGTGTTGTGGTATTATTTGTATTGATCTCATTGAAAAACACGCATACATTATTATGTACACTTTAAATTGTACGCTGTTCTCTTTACGTTTTCTTGACTCCCAGAATCCTATTTATTTATTTAAAAAAAAAGATGAAAAGAAACAAGTTTCATTGACTTGTGTGGTGGTGTTAGAGGATAGAAGAGTGGCACTGACATCCTCAACCCAAATCAATAAACTGCTACTACGAAAAAAAAGATGATTACAACAATAATAAAAATAATGAGGTTATTCATCGTATTATTACTCCAGGCCAACTCCAGCCGAATCTAAATTATATCATATTATGCATATAAAATATTTTGTAATGATGCTCATCATCATCATTCACATTAATAACACCTACTTATACTTTAAAACGACAACATCAGCTAAATATTTGTATAATATACACTTCAAATCACTGATTTGTTGAACTGTGACCTTTTGGATACATACCACTTACAATACATACATGTACATATATAGAGAATAGAGAGATTATAAGCATGGACCGTACATAATATGTAATATATTATTGGTGGTATATATATTATGCGATTGCTATCTCGTTCTGCCTGGAAGTACCATTTCCTCTCTGCTGCTACTACTACTACTACTACTGCGCTGTTGTATTGGTTGACTGAAATTGACATGATCTCTTTATGAAAACACTACTCAAACATGAGCTGTTGTAGAAAAAAGGTGAATGACATTAAACGCTTTAATACTACTATGATGATTATATGATGGTAATGATGACATGTCATAATACCGGCTTTATATACATACATACCTAATAATACATGTATTTTTTTTAAATAAACTGTTTGTACCATTTTTAATCATTTTATGCAAAGTCCAGAAGTTTTTTTTTCTTCTCAAATGCATGCATCATTATTATTTATTTTATCTGTTGTTGTAGATTTCTGTGTACAGGATCACCTTGCTCAACATATTTTTTATCTTCATTATCCAACACATCAAAATTGGATTCAGTAGCAAGCTCATCATCATGTATTCCCCCCTCATTAAATATTATTATTATCATCAAACAGGCTGAAAAGATTGGTATTGTAAAATTTGTAATCATTATCATTTTATCAAACAAAACGGTATATTATGTAAACTACACAAAGTGCATAATGTTCCCTGTTTAGTCAGCTATTATATAAGCAATCAGCTCTCTCTCTTTCTCTATTATTCATTTTTTTCTCTGGAATTGATTATTCTGTGATCTGATCTTTGATACTTGGTACATATGTTTATGATAATAATGATGATGAAGGAAGCAATTATACTCGTCATCATCTGAAGAGCTCACGTCCCACAAACGAACGCCCATGAACTGCCTGTTTGTAAAAAAATATATATCAAGTGCATACTCTTCAGATGAGTTTGCCGGTATATCCTAACATTGCCTTGAGTATGATGATGAGGATGATGAGCTTGTCAATTTTTTCGAAAATAAATGCATTTGTATCAATAAAAAACAGATGTTCTATCACCATCTTTATAATTTAAATTCACTTCAATAAATAGTACCTACGTATGCATGAATATGTAATCGAAATCATAAAAACCATTTTATACCTACTTGCTTGTACGTTACGTACATAGGCATTACTGTGCTATCTTGTCACTAAGCCAGAACAGAAGCACAATCAAGTATAATTTTAATTATGTAAAAGTTAAGAAATAATAATAAAATAAAAACGCATTACATAAAAGCCTGATAATAATAATAAAGCGTGTGGTTATAGATGTAGAGTGTATAAAGCAACAGCGGTCAGGTCACATTGCTCATGTGCAACAACACACCAAACTTCAATTCAATATCATCAACAACATCATCAATCGTCAGTAGTAGCATTGGAACTATTTTAATTTAGTTGATTATGCCATTCCATTTCCTCTCTATATTCCCTGCCTTCCAGCACGTACTAATAAATTAATCGTGTTTCTGGCTGTATAGCTTTAAAAAAGCAATAGAATAGAAGAAGAACAGTACAGGCCAACTTTTTTACCGGGACCTATCACTTTTTCCTGGTTTGCTGTAGTACACATATTACGTACACGAAACA
>JAHZNC010004006.1:0-10170 GCA_027744095.1 Zhuqinia jingwanae | reverse complement strand
AGGACATTTCCCTCGTTCTCAGGGCAATGTGCGAGAATCTTGCGATTTGTAAAGATGATTTGAAACCACACTTACGACGAATGCATTTGGTAGTTACTGCCATTAGAGAACTTGTTCATACTGTGGAGACTTACAGTAAACATTCTACGTATACCAGCGAAGACAAGCTGTATCTCACAAAATTACAGGGTAAGTTGATAATCTCTCCCAGTAATGCAAAGCAGCCTCTGGTGTTTTTATGTTATTCCTGCCCGCCATGTCATACCCTTATTTTTTCTAAATGGAGTTCTCATATTATATGTCAGGTTACATGCTGCACGTTGACGAACTTAGATATCTGTTTCTTCTGCTAATACGTCACTTCAAGCCAGGTGTACAATCGAAACAATATCTTCAGGATTTGATAACCACAAACCATGTGTTCCTTCTACTTGTTGAGCGCATATCTACCAACCCGGAACATAAGAGCGAGTTTGAAATGAATGATTTTATCAAAGAATTTGCATCTCCGATAATCATGCAACAGTATGGACACTTGCTGGAGGACTTCCGTAAGAATGGCGAATTTGTCAACGACTGTGTTTTTACTATGATGCATCACATCGCTGGAGACCTGTCACGACCTGATGTTCTGTATCAGCCATTGATTCTCAAAACTTTCTCAAATATTTGGGAGGTCGAATTTGAGATTAAAGATGTAACATTATAACAAATATATACATATTACGTAAACATTAATATTACAGTAAAAGCAGTTAAAATTTACAAACATCTCATTAATATTAATAGGACTGGGCAGATTTAATAGAGTATATAATTCAGAGATTCATGAAGTCCAGTCGAGATGAGAAACGACAAATTTTTAGATCGGGCACCAGCAATAGCTCAGATGATAATGGGTATGCATGTAAATTATTCTCAAGCTATTTTGTCCATCTACTTGTGTACGTGAGGTCATGCAGTACATGATTACTCAGGTTAAAATTGGGTTGATTGTAATAACATTATGTTGCATTTATGTCGTAATATTACAAGTTGGAATAAGGAAGATCTCAACAATCTATACTGGTACTACACAAGATGTGCGACTTCCAGTGACCCTATGGGAAAAATGATTGATTTGTATGGTGGAACAACGTCTGCCGGCAAAACAAGGGAATCGGTACAAAATAAAGAAACCAATTTTATGTGAACTAATCATTCTTATGTTAACCACATGGTTTCTCTTTTGGATTTTATAAAGATTCTAAACCAGCTACTTCACCAGAGGATCATAGGCTACAACCAGTTCTTGAAATTTCTCGCATTAGAAAAGATGGAAACTGAGGACAGCAACGAAGTGTCCAAATCCGACGTAATGAGCACGATCACCAGCAGCAGTCATGCTACAGCAGGATCAAGTTGTCATTCCGTACCATCTGTGCTGATGGATCACTTAAGGGATGCAAACCAAAGTAGCTTCAGTTTTCAAACTCCAGATGCTCTCCCGTTTTCTTCGACAAATTCAGTAGATGCGGATAGTGAAATTCCAAAGAGTGAAGAAGCTGAGGAAAAAGAGGTTACTGGGGAAGATATAACATGTTTAAAGGAAGCAGAGGACACCGAGGTTGAAAATGTGTCTGCAACTCTGTCTGCAAATACAATTTCTTCCCCATCTAATGAGGATCCCCCATCAGTCCAACCGGACGATGTGTCAATGGACATTTCTGAATTAGATATTGCGCTGGGAGAGCTAATCAGCCAAATTCTTGGAGAAGGGCAAGATTTGGTGTGGCTTCAGAAACAAGTGCTCCAAGCTTGCCATGTCAAGTTTAAGTTTGAAACAAACAAATATGGCTTCAATGTAAAGGACAACATGAAGGCGGACCTCGGAATCAGTAACTCTGAAGAGACAATGGAGGAATCTCAAATGGATATAGTCGGGCCCATTCCATATCACTATACTAGTAAGTGTTGATCTCATTCCCAAAAAAATGCTTGCATTTTATGTTATTTCTCATCACTGCATATATTTACATTGTAAATTATGCGCAGTGCTTGGTCAATCCATTCCAATTGTCCCGTGGACGCACTACCAAGAAATTCTTCTCATGTCACCCCCATACCTGCTCCTTTTGCATAAGTTGGGATTCCATGTGCATGGAGATGTGGGGAAACTTTTCCCGAGAATTCCTCACTTTTGGACTTCAGAAGTTCTTCTAGCTGTGGCGACAAAGCTAGGACCATTTCCCTGCAAAGAAGCTCTGAGTTTTGATCTGACGCGGATGATGGATCGAATGGTACTCATTAAACAGGAGGGAGAAACTGCTGCAGTCGTGGCAATACCACCGTCCGATCTTATAATTCCAGGAATTGTACCACCCATCACTGAAACCGATCTTAGTTTTAATCTGCCACGCATAGGTGGTGCCAACAATTTCATGCCAGGACGAGCTTCATGTGCATTCGGTTCAACGCCTCATACTGTCAACTGGATGGCGTTGGTACACAAATCCAAACAGTTAGCTGAAGGCCGCGGGTAGGCAATTATTGCATTATTAATAATAAAATGTATTTATGAATTATTCTCGTAGTTGTTATTTGCTCCTAAAGAGGACTTTGGAATAAAGTCGAATTTTAAAATCACTCGCTGTATCCCCACCATATTTTAATTGTATTTATATCAGTTTAGTGATGGTGCATCATGAAAGCATGTGATTCTTATTTTTCAACAGTGACACCAGAACCTCATCATCATCATCAAGTTCATCCTCGGACGAATCTGAGCACATGCACGATTGTGTCAGCCTCAAAGCACTTCCTCCCACAGATCAATCTGAAGATGTTACTATGATGTCTGAGGCAAGTGCTCATGAAGATGATGGAGAAGGTGATGACGAAGATGACCAGGTCGATCTTTGATTACCCACCTTAAAAACCTTCAACAACTTGTAATAACTACATGATTAATTATTATTCATGTAGTTAAATTTTCCGTCATAAATTGACCGGCCCGTTGTTATCCTTGAACAATGGTAACTGACTATTCAAAGAATGTGTATACATTTGTATGTACTTCCAAATCAGCAGGACTTACTAGATGTGAACACTCAATGAAAAACGACAGTTCACGAATCACACTGAAAGAAAACGAGTGTGCATCATCAATAGATACACACACATAACTTTGTGTGATTCCAAGTTGGAATTTCCAACCACAGCTAAATAGTTATTAATTATTGTAATGTTAATGTTATATCATACAAAATAAGCTAATTAATTACTGTTATAAGAACTACTTTCTGTCATGTGTATTTTGTACACAGCAGACCATACTCTTTCCATAAAATATTAACAGTGTTAAGTTAATGAAGAGCATGCGAATTATTTATGCCACACATGTCACACATGCGACTGAATGAATAGGTTAAAGCTATGTATATGTTGAAGCTCCAGTGCCAACATTGTAATATTTTTTTTTTAATCATTCAATCATACAACATCGGTTGTAGGTACTTGTAATTTATAAGAACTTTTGTTTTTGTTTGTTTGTCTTTTACCATAATTTGTTATCAATCAAATAGAGATTTAATTAGCACATGTCGATCGCACCTAATACTCGACCATAAAGTGATGAATTAATTGTTTAAAAAACAAACAGTTTTGTCCATGATTACTAGACAACTATGCAGATTACTATTAATAATTTGTTGTCAGTTGTTTCAATGAAAATTTTCTAAATGATTTAAAATGTTGTGCATTTTTTTAAAAATGTTTTTAAAAATTATTGTAATTTGTGCTTTAAAAGTTTATACATTTTTGGTTATATCTGTTAATATTCAGCCTGCGTTCTTCTGAGTTACGTGCGGGGCTGTATTTACTTTCACTTGATGTAAAAATTCTTAATGAGCGGACTTCTCTCGAAAGTTTCTACGGAAGTTTTTATTTAGGTATGCATATTTGAATTAATATTTTATAAAAATCTTTTTTAATGCCCCTACTACTTAATATCTGTAAGTCGTGTACCATATATAGGTATTATTATTGCAAGTAGCATTGTTAGGTACTTTAGTCAACGTATTATCTTGACGGCCCTGTCTATTTGTAATGTAATAGTAAGAACAAGTTAATCGAATTTTAAGAGTTGAATATTTCGGAAGTATAGTTTAAAAAAATATTTTTAATCGCTCATGGTTGTATTTTTAATTATAATATGAATGTATGAATCCAGAAAAAATGATAAAGGTTTACATTGATGGAAGTAACCAAATTATTCTATGTGATTGTGATTTGTAGTGATAAATAAATATGGCAAAGAAATTGTGAGAATAAATAAATGTACCTTTTACAGATAATGAGTAATTTGAGTGAAAAATTTCCATGAGAGATTGGTCATCTACGTATTAAATCTTATCCCTTACATTTACAATATAGTGCATCTTAATAAATTAACTCAATATACTCCGTATGTAATTCAATTATGTGAATTATAGAATGTATTTATATACATGCAAGTAGGTATATATCTGTACTCATACTAAGGAAGCTGTACAATGCTAATAAAAAAGCTTTTTCTTTCCTAACAGTTAGTGTAGTGACTATAATATACTTAAAAATAACCTTAGGTGTTTTGAATGAAGCAATTCAAGGAAGAAATATGAATGTATTTTATAGCTGTACTATAATGAACTACATGAAATATAATAATATCAAGACTGTACTTCCCTTGATTTTATGTGTACATCACAACTATATCTTTTATCATATAATGTTTGATGGACAGACTGATGCTTTCTGTGTGTCGGTATCGGTGTTATAATTGATTTTTTTCATGTCATGTTTGCAATGTTTTGTTTATGTGAGAATTAGTGCATATTATATATGTGGAAGCAGATCCTTGAATAATTCGAAACATATTAATTTTTTGTAATTATTTTATATGTATCGTAATTTTGTTTATAAAATTAGTTTAACAATTATTATTATTATTATTAAAACAAATTTCACGTCAAACAAACCTACTTACCTACATATGTATCTAAGCATTATTGTACCAAACATTTTTATTATACTTGTTTTACTTATTATTAAAAAAATGTAACAAGATTATTGTACGTAAAATAAATAAGTTTGTAAGTACGGATATAGTGAACATATAATATTTTTGTTTTTAAGGCAATGGGTCATTTGTATTTTAAAATAACACTTAAAATTGACTTTTACACAAGCTTTTAGGACACATTAGCAACGTTTCTTTTTTAGTTGGAAAATTGTGTGTAACATATAACATTACTGCATAAATGCATAAAATTCAAAGTTCAAAAAAAAATTCTTGTTCATAGTATATTATAGCATCATTCATTTCAATGAATGTGGATGTACGTACGGGAACTGCTAAAATTTACATACGCTCTAGTTTCGAGTGCGCATTTTAATCTGCAAATTATGATAATCCATAATAATGTGAAAGTGACAACAATAACAGTAGGATAAGACATTGTAGTCTTTTGCCTTGATGTTTGATGAGATGACTCAAATTTTTCTGTAGACGGTTTCCTTGTGCGTATAACTGTTTATTTTTAAACTGTCAATTTTCCAATTCCGTTGTTTATTCATAGACTTTCTTTGCAACCACCAAACACCTTATTAGCCTGTTAAATCACGATTCACCTGGCTCGTAGTTCTTTGAAACTTTTGTTTTTATCCGCATTCTGAAGGTTTTAATTGCAACAAAACGTAATAAAATGTCCATATATGAGAGTACAAGTACAAACTATAAAATGTTTTCTCTTTATTGCTAAAATATTGAAGCTTCTGTAGTATGAATGTTCATAGATTACCGACTCTGTACACAACATTTGTTGAAGAAATGCAACTTGGATGCTACAAATTGGCACGTGCCTGTGCGTACTTTTTTTTACGTAGACGACAATATATTTTATACTCCACTGATATCATAGCGTGGTAAACGACAAGTGAACTTATGTATCAAAGAAAAATGAAGTGTGAGAATGTGACAAGCTGAATAGTTGTTGGTTGATTAGGAAGATCCCGTTTTACACAACATAATCAATTTGCAGGAATATTCTCTATTCACCCCAACATAGACCTTCATGTAAGAGTTTTACAATGGCTACAAAAAGAAGCATTCTCATAGCATCTGTAATTGCTATTTTTGTACTATTACTGGAATTTCATTCCGGGTTATGCAAAACACTTAAAAATAAGTCAGACTTATCAGAAGTGCCAGGAAAAGAACGTAAACTTGACAATTTTGTGGAGTTTACTGGTGAAGGTGACCAGCTTGCTGTAGAGAGTTCAGTAAGCGTATCATCGTCGGATGAACAAAAAAATAAAAACCATATTTTAGGAAATCAGGCCATTGCTTCAGCATCGGTAAGCAACCGTAGTCGGTAAATTCAATAACATATTATTACTTTTATCATATTGACTAACTATTTGATCATTTACTTTGAATATCTAAAAACCTTTTTAGGGTCGCCAATGTTCAAATGTACAAAAAGCCGTTTATCCTGTTATTCCCGTAATTATTGCATTTGTTGTGACGCTAGTCACAGCAATCATCATTTCAGCAATTATCAGACTTATTGCCAAAAAGAAGAGTGAATCAAATGACGACTCTGAGTAAGTGCTTAAAATCTTGTGGTCTAACAATCAACAATTCATAATCAGCAGTTGGGCAACAACTTAAGCAATTTTTGGCTCTCAATTTTTTTTAGATATGGACTGGCTGGTTACAGTCGACGGGATGGGAAAAATACTTTGTTTGGATTTGATTTGAGCAATTTCGATTTCCTAAAACTTACAAAGATTGTGCTATCGGCAATAGAGAAAACGTATTAATTTGAACGATCAAAGTCTTAATTTAAAATGTAAAATTGAAAATTAAATAAAACTTGTAAACTTATAAAAGCATTTTGTCTAACTGATGAATCGAACCTGATATTAGACCTTTCATTTTAAAGCATCATATATGTGTCGGCAATGATTTAAAAGTAAATGGTAAAATCATAAAGATGTAAAGGCACAAAGCAAAGGTTAGGACCTATTGTCAATCAGTGAAAGTGAGTTAAGATCACAAGTGAACCACATTGTTATTTAAACGTAATGACCAAGATTACCAAAATCATCCTATACGTCGCATAAAAATATAATTAAGACTATTTTGCAGACCTTAAACCACGTCCTATATACCTTTAAAACAATTAAGTATGGTTTCGTTGTTATTAATTATTATTAAATCATTTCGTTTGAGCATTATTCATTTGCTTGTCTCATAATTAATAGATCGTTGCCCCTTTTATGTACTGCGTGCTTCATTCAAATAGATAGGTATTTACATACGCCTAAAATCGTCGATGCACAAGAATGTCAACGAAATCTAGGTCACTTCCATCACCTGCTAGTTAGCTACATTCTTTACGCTTCCGTCTCTCTTCTAGAATGTACTACCATTTTAGACCTCAACAATAAAAGGACAACAATTATCATAATTAATACAATTATTGAAACATTAACACTTGAAATACCTCAAGACTTCAGCAATTCCAAACACCCAACAATTACTTCAGTCATTCTTGGCCATATCCGTGATGGACGTTTCTTATTTTCATTCATGTTTCACTACCAGTTTTACGCACACACTCGAGAAATGCATTCGACAGAATATTATGTAGCTAACAGCGTCACACAAGACGCAAGCTAATGTTCTTCCCCTTCATTACCTGCTACAGCAAGAATTGAAGGAAAGTCAACGAACAGCGAAAGTGACAAATTCGTTGTCATCAACGTACAAAAAATAATTCATTCACTGAATATACCTGTCACGCACAATGAAGAACGTGAGCAGTTTAAAAATTTGACAAGCAATGAAAATAGAGACGTTGACCGTTAAAACTGAAAAAAATAAATTAAGTGCAATTCATTTGTGACTTCGCTCTCCTAGACAAACATCATAATGGACAGGTGCTTATGGCACGGGTTCTCCTCGTGTAGACAATGTAGGAGAACAACCATGCTCATTTATATCAGTATTTTAGCCTTATTCTTTGATAATGTAAGTTGTGCCGCCATTTCCAGTACTTCAGAAAAAACAAGCTTAGAAGATTTTGCAAAGAATGAAAATAATACGTTTTCTCGTCGGCAACTCCTACCTGTGAATGTTGTTAATCCCTATCTGCACACTCAATCTTTTGGATTCCCATTTTATCAACATCTTGGGAACAATCAACAAATTTTGAGCAGTTCACCACACCTAGCAATAACGAGTTCTGGTTCAAATAAACCGGTGTCGGTCCAACCACAAAAGAAGACAGCGCAAATCAAAAAGACAGAAGACACGAACGAGTACCCATCAAAGGGAGACAAGGTAGCCAATACTTCGGAAGAAAAGACTGCCAAATCGAAAAACAAGAAGGAAAAGCGGAAGAAGGAGAAAGTTCAAGAGGGTGGGAATGCAATGGAAACAGTAGAAAGTAAAACAATCGGAGATGATGGAACGGAAAGAGGCTGTCCGGTAAAAAAAAAGTATAATTGTATTGAATACCATTTTGTTCATGATTATGATAAAGTTGATTTTTCTCATGTTTCCCCATAGGCATGCGTTGACGGTTCGTGCGATTCGTTCTTGGACTCCAACACCAACATATCCGGAATCCCTGTCATTCAAATCATTGCTGCTTTAGCAATTGGTGCTGCTTGGGCAGCGATTTTTGCTTTTATTATTCATAATTTCATCGAGTACAAGTAAGTTCCACATTTTTGGACACGGAGAAAGAGTTTAGTGAAAAGTCGACATTACACAAGATTATTTTGATACGTTTATAGGAAAGGCGGAGAGGAAGAGGAAGGATATGGATACGGGCCATCAGCCATGCCTGAATACGGGGCCCCAACAGGCCAATATGGAGCTCCACAATCTGAATACGGAGCGCCAGCAACGGGTTATAGCAGTAATAGTAATTCTTACAGAAAGAGTTACGGAAGAAGCTCTCAAGGGTATTCGTTCAACGACATGTCTAATTGGGTGTGGAGCGCGATAGATAAGCTTGCCACTAAGTACGAAAATGAAAGTTCAGATTAATAATTTATGTTCATGTTTACACTTATTTTTATTTATTTGTTCATAAAATGTTGTTAATAAAATGCGTAACGTTAAAATAAACTGAGAAAGGTTAATGCACATTTACTTTTGTCTGATTTTACTCAATTAAATCCGAATTTGGTATTCATCATACTTTGCACACACGAATTATCTACATCTGACACGCAAATGAAGCCGCAAATGAATATTGAATGTTTCAAATGGTTTAAAAGTCATTGCAGAATGAATCCGTTAAACATTAAAAGAGGACAGATAACGGTTTAGAGTAGTTGTAGGGAAAACTTAAAAGGCGACCGTTACCCTATACACGATGCAAATTATTTTACGAATTTTGCTCGAAGTGAAATGACCCGCCGAGTAATGTGCTAACCATTTCGTATGTTAGGCGCAGACAGACAAATGGCACCCATTTTTTCCTTGTATGTATGAGCAAAGAATGCAAATGCCAAAATCCACTCATATCCAACTAAACAGTATTGCTTAAATTCTTGAAGGTGTCAGGTGCATTTGGTTTCTAATTGAGGACAAGCATTGAGGATTCTTGTGTCAAGTTAACACAGTGATTTATTAAAGTTTCCACTTTTTCCTTTCGTAAAAATGAGAACAGCAAGAGTATTTTATCTTTTACTGTCAGTGCTACAGTTCATATTTTTCTTGAAATTAGTTGAATATGTTCGTGGGGAAGAAGTTGATAGCGCCCAAATTTCATATTCAACAACAGCCGTAAACAGCACCACATCGGATGATGGCGAATATCGTGGATTGTTTTATGCCCCTAAAATGAAGAAAAAGAAGATGCGAACGTGGAATGAGACAAGCTCGCAAACTGACAGCATGAATACCAATTCAACAAATGCCACGGAGAAAGTAACTGAAGTTTCGTTGAACAGTGATCAAAATCAACCAATGTTCAAGACAAAACGAGAGCAGTATGAGCATGAAATTGCCAGATTGTGTCCGGTGAGATTTTTTTTGTGGTATTTCTGTGCTCTTGATATGCCACTGATACGATTATTTTTTCCAAAGGAAATGCGAGATATTTATCAAGAATCTCTGACAAAGAAAAA
>JAHZNC010004005.1:0-24758 GCA_027744095.1 Zhuqinia jingwanae | reverse complement strand
GGTACTAATATGAAAAAAAGTTAATTATAGTGCATTGCATAGCTAATTGCGGCAACAAAATGGATGATATATTCGAAATCAGTGTGTCCGATAGCATGTGTATACCAAGTTTGGTGCTAATATGAAAAAAGTTAATTATAGTTAATTAACTACAATTAACTAATTGCGACAACAAAATTAATGACGTATTCGAAATCAGTGTGTCCGATAGCATGTGTATACCAAGTTTGGTGTTAATATGAACAAAAAAGTTAATTATAGTTAATTAACTACAATTAACTAATTGCAACAACAAAATGAATGACATATTCGAAATCAGCGTGTCCGATAGTATGTGTGTACCATTTTTTGGTGCACGTTGTCCAAACTTGTGATGTTGCCCAAATTTTGAATTCTTGCAGGCATTCACTCATCTAGTTTTTTTTTCAAAAATATCTTGTGACAGCAAGCCAAGCACCGTATTTACCACGAACTGTATGTTTAATGTACATGATACATTGCATTGGAGTTGTGTTGGGTTGGGAACGCCCAGTTATCACGTAATCAAATAGACTGATTTCGTAGAGTTAATTACATTTCATAAAGTATTTTTTATTTTCATTTGGGGTAAAAATAACAACAACAAGTACAATAGGCACGTGGGTAGAAGTAAATTGAAATTGAAGCTTTGTATTTTCAAACATACGGCATGAACGACTCCAATCCATTCTCGTTGAGAAGAAAACAATGAAAGGATTCGTTTTTCATTGGTGGATGCCTCGAATTTTCTCCCTTTTGTATGATATAATAATATCTGCGTTTTTACCCGCCGCCACGGCACTCCAGTTGTGGTTCTCTTGCTTCGCTGTTGGGAAGCTTCCATCCAGAAAGCATTAAAGCACGTGCAGAAGAAAATGTCCGGCTCTATTACGGACATCCAGAGGCGGTAAAGGAGGAATTTCGAGTTCAGTTGCCCCCGATTCATGTACACATTCAAACGCTTCACTCAACAAAATGCACCAACCACACCTATTTTTAATAATTTAATGATGCTTTTGTCCTTTAAGTTTATACATTTTTAAACAAAATTACTAATTAAATGTCGTAGATTCACGTGGTGTTGTTAATTTTTAGGCTAGATTTCTTACGGCTAAGGGGAATAACAATGCGACGAATAAGAATTTGTGAAGTTGATGTTCTTTCACCCTTTTACTTGTTACCAACAACCTCTGATTTTTTAGAACAAAAAACTACATTCAAATTTGTAAATTTATTTGAAAAATAAAAGGCAGAAATAATAAGGGTACGTGCGAGAATAATATTTGTTTTGATTTTAAAGTAAAATTGTTGCAATAAATTGCCATGTATCATTATTAACAGTTTGCAATGCAGAATAGGCATTGACATTGTCTGTGTTAACTTGAATGCGAAACTGGAAATAATTGAATATTTTGTAATCGAAATTAGTAAATATTCCAACTTCCTTATTTATGGGAATTCACTTGTATTGACTCAGAAATGGGTAATTAAGTCAAAAGTTAAGTCCAACCTTAGTATGCATGTGAATTACCGTAATATCACAAGTTTCAAATGTTAATTCCCACAAATAAGAAATCTAGCCTATTTCCCCCCCAGTGGGGGGTAGACTTAATTTTTTATTTAATTACTCATTAGTGAGTCACTACGAGTGCATATACCAAGTTTCACATGTTAATTCCCATAAATAAGAAAGTTAGCATATTCCCCCCAGTGGGGGGTAGACTTAATTTTTTATTTAATTACCTGTTAGGGACTCACAATGAAGGTAGATACCAAGTTTCAAGCGATAATTGTTATAAATTAGTAAGCGCCCCAAAAAAAATTGCTCTAGGTCCAACTTTTCTAGATTTCGCCCTTAATTTTGTTTGCGGAGGTCATTTAGTTTGTCAAGTTGTTGCCAGCTGTACTGATATTTAAATTTCCAGTGCAATTGAAATTTGAGAAACTAAATTAAAATTTTAACGCCTTCACAGGAAGTTGTCGTGGTCGTTTAAACAAATGCTTATTTCATGTCATGTCACCCTGGAATTAAAAAAAATTAATGTTAATCTTCCATTGTTCCTTCTTGTGCTTCAAAGATGTCAAGAGTCCAAATTCGTTTTTATATGGCAGTATGGAACCCATACTATGGATAACGCATAACACCATAAAAAGAATTCTGGAGGCGGTAAAGCCTTTGTGTCAAAGTTATTCAAAAGTTATTGATGGAATGAAATGCAAATGTCAACACGGTCTCTCTCTACGAGCTATTACGTGTAAGACATGTCTAGCCAGTGCAGTAAAAAGTAGTGCGGTGAGTTTTTGGAAGTAGGTTTTCATGAAAAGCAGATGAGAAATTGTTAGTACTTGTACTGTGTGTCATAAAACGAACGTTTAGCGGATACTGACAACACTGACAAGACAAGATATACCTTCGATTGTTACTGATTAATTTCTGATCAAGTAGTTTCAATTAATTATTACAGAACAACTAGTTGCGTGAATCTTTTTACCACAATCTAGTTACGTGAATGAGGGAATTGTTGCATGTAAAAATAAAATATACGTGCAATAGAGCCAAACACAGTCTAATTTAAACTAATTAGTATTTTATTATTTAGCAGTGGAAATAGCCAGCGAAGCCACGACAGTACCATGGCAACACATGATGTCATGCATTTTAAACGAGTTCCCAAACGCTTATCAGGGTACCAGTTATTTTTAAGGGCCTGCCTTAATGAAATGAAACTGAGGGATCCTGATTGCAGTATTGTACTCTCTGTGGTCTCCAAGATGTGTGCTCAAAGATGGCAGGTATGTTACGCAATACGTATTTAAAAACTTTAATGTATCATTCTTTTTTTTTAAATAATTTAAATTAAGTTTACTTTGGTTTTAATGTAATTTTTGTGTGATTGTAGAAACTTCCCGTTGTGAAGAGGAAGTGTTTCCAAGATGAGGCTGAACTAGTGAACGATGCCAACTTCTTGCAACGCACCCAATCTGGAAAGTTGAAACAGAAAATTGCGTGTTTACGGACCCAAGCGGCCTGTGTCTGCGTTCATTTTGTTTTCCAAGGATTGGCGTCCCATCGCTAAGCGGGATAATCCAGATTTGACCATGGGTGGGATAAGTTGCATTTTGTCCGAAATGTGGGGAAATAGTGATGATGAGACCAAATTGAAGTATCAGACTTTATCTACAAAGCGGCGGGAACGTTATCAAACGGTGAGAGATTTGAGAATGTGAATAATTATTGGTACATTGAATTGGTTTCCACTCTGTTTAAAATTTACTCAAATTATTTTTTTCTCGTAAGGAATTGCGTGCTCACAAACTGGCTCATGCTCTTGCTAAGACCGAGGCTGAAAAGGAGATGAATAAGGATACGGAGGCTAAAGTTCCAATGAAGCAGGAATCGGATGTCGACTAGAAAATTGTTCCATCGAAATTATATACCAATTATTCCTTTGCAATTAATTATAGTTGTTCAGATTCAGAACGTTTTTATTATTTAGGCACTTTATCACTCCTATGGTGTCGACATGGTGAATAATTATGATGTTCTTATTATTATAGCTTTTAATTGGCTTTCCTGTAGTGCCTCAAATTCCTCTATCATGAATGAAATTTTCTCAGCAGGATTTTTGCTTAATAATTACATACATTAGGCATGCATTATTTGTGTACCTACCTTATATATCATGTTATCTATAATTAAAGTACGCATATATATGTTGAACGTTTATATATGTATATTATATTATTTATTACGTAACTGTGTAACAGTTATAGTATTGAGATCGAAAAGTTGTCCGTCAAATCAAATGTCTGCATATTTGGTGCACATATAATATACCTTAGGTCATAAGTTATGACTCATAACTCTGAACCCTATTGCATTTCAGCCCCCCATCTCATCCCCCGGGGGAGTTATGAAGGAAACTTTGATTTATTACATTTCATTAATAGCAAGTGACGTAATACGTCACATGTATTATTCGATTAACTCACAGCTACGTTTCTACAAGTTTTACAGTTTTTATTGTATGACAAAGTGAAAAGTAAAGTAATATGCCCTCGAAATCACTGAAAAATAAATATATTGATGAAAATGAATGTAAAAAAACGAAAGTAAAAAATATTTATTTATGCACTGTCTTATGTCTGTCCTGTCAAAATCTTGCTTAGAAAAAGGGTTAGTTTGAATTCAAAACTATCAAACATTAAGGATATCCGTACTTTTACCTTATGACAGGGTTTACTATTGTCATGTGTTACGTTCAGCTTCGTAGTTTGTTCATTGTCTTCGTGGCTTCCTAATTCTGATTGTACGTAATTATAACAATAAATGTTGGGTATTTATATTAACTCGTGACTATTTTGTCGTAATTTTTCAGATTAAGATCACCATCTTTACGATTTTTGATGATCATGCGCGCATATCATTCAATTTTTGCATTTGAACATGTAAGCATATGTGACAAGTCATGTAATCTTTGTCATCAAAGTCAACAATAAGAGCGAGAATTTGGGATCGCATGTCAGTGTACAAACCAAGAAATAATCGTTTATTCATTTAACTTTATTAGAGGAAGGCATAAATAATTACAAGTGATAAATACATTAATTAATATCGTATTGCATAATATACATTAATCATAACTAGTTGAATAAGTTAATCAGTATAATATAGATTGGCAGTGACAAAATATTAATGCAAGTAATTAGTTCAAAATTGTTGCATTTCGCATCCACAGGAAATTTATGGCAGTGGTTAGTTTCGTTGACGTCTGTTTGTAGTCTGTACTCATTTTCCCTAATTTAATATTCAAGTATCTTTCTTAATGCTTCAAGGTTATTCATAGAATGATACACATTTAGGTATTCATGGTATATATTATAAACTCACATTCTCGCTCCAGTAAAAATAAAATTAGTGATAATAAATAAATAGTACAAGTCTAAAATTGATTTAAAATACATACCTTTCATATAACACTATTAAAAATTAGAAAAGTCGGCAAACAGAAAACGCACTCTTCGTACAAAAACACATTGTATAAATCATATAAATATTTATGTAAATAGTAATATAAAGATAGTATAAAACAGATAAATAAAAGTACCCATATTTGAAATTATTGAAATTTAAGAACTATTGCAATGGCTAAAAAATTTGGAAATTTTAAATACAATTGAGAAAAAATTCGTATACTTATGTAATTATAGAATAGGGTTAGTTACGTCAGACTGCTCTAATAATAATATTATTTATTACTAAATACCTACGTTAAATCCTAAGTAAAGCACACTTGGCCTATCTCTAACCGGAACTTTTGATCCTTCTCTCCAATGTCTTTAATTGATACGTCGACTATCGGCAGTCGGACCGCTTTGTCTGTACTATACGTTATTATTGTCTTGGCCCATTCAGGCTTCTTCCACTATAAGAAATGAAAAGAAAAGATTGATAACAACATGTTGAATCAGGAATTAAATAAAAATGGCATAATAATCAGTTCGACATACCCGACACTCGTCCTCTGTAACATTGTATCTCGTTCTTTTTGTTCCTCTTGCTGTTAGCTCCAGATCATTCCAAGCCATTAGTTTTAAGGCACTGCGGTAACTTCGTTTCTGAGAATCATAATGACCCGCAGAATTGAAGCAATGATATGTTATGTTCTGTTCTGCATTCGCTGATAATAACTGCAGGAATGTCATTTGATTTCCGTCTGTTTTGTACGTAAACTGAAAGAAGGGATTAAAATATGTAGTGGTGATAGGTAAGGTTATTTATTTATTTTTGCGTTAATTGGTGATATGTCTTACTTGGAAGCCCCTTTCCAATTCAGAGAACCAGTAGTCCCCATTCGCCTTCAGTTCAGGACTAAGTTCGGCTGTCTTGTTTGGTTTTGGATATATACACGTGGCTTTGTCTTCCATTCGACAGAAGACCAAAATGGCATCACGTTCATCTCCAGCATTTGGATCAATCCAGTAATCCCCTATAAAATCACATAAAAGTTTTTTTTAGCGCTTTAAATCCTCCAGCAAAGCCAAAATGGTTTTGAATGTAATATTTTATCGGTTTCGTATGAAATACCTGATTGTAATTCGGGGTGAGCAATGGCCAAGTCTTTACAAGTTTTGGCTGGGGATTTCTTGTCTCCGGACGGCTTCTTGAATTTTTCGAATGTCGTTTTAAGCTGCTCATATGCAGTCAAGACCAATTTTCTTCGCTCCTCGTCGTTGATCTCTTTACCTAAGATTTTGTAAGGTTCGTCACCAGCGAGAGGATCCGGACCCTGTTTGAATGTGACCATATTTAGAGACAATATTGAATGGTGAATTATTCCAAATTTGCATACACTTCAAAAGATTTAAGCTTTCAACAAACCTTGGCTTGCCCTTGACCCATGAGTGCAGCAAGAGTTGCTGCGTCATATCCAAGCGATTCTCCGGGAGGACCTGGTGGCCCTGGTGGCCCTGAAGGCCCGGGAATACCCATCTTACCTGGTTCTCCAGGCATTCCTCTTGGTCCAGTTGGACCAAGAGGACCGGGAGGACCCATCATTCCATCACGTCCAGCAGGTCCTAAAGCATTTTAACGTTATATGTATGTATTAATCTGCAGCAAAAGTTTGAGTATGGTCATGTTTCATACCTTTCATTCCAACATCACCAGATTTTCCTGGTGGACCGGGTGGCCCAAGAGGTCCTCGGTCACCCGGGTTGCCCTATAACATGAAGCAAAGTCTTTTATAGTCTGGTCAGGCCGTGGCCAATTTATTGTTCTCTGAAAGATTGGCTAACATTAACCACATTACTTACCGCAGGACCAGGAAGACCCTGTAAACCGATCAAACCTCTGTGTCCCTTAGCTCCCTTTGCTCCACCAGCACCCTTGTCTCCCTTTCCTCCCTGTGGTCCAGGCGGACCAGGCTTTCCTCTTCCACCCTAAATAAATTATATTACAGCTTCAACTAATGGATTTTTTAAACAAGTGGAACTAGTATAAAGGGGAAAATGCATAGTACTTCTTACCGTAGGTCCTTCAACTCCCTGAGGTCCAGCATCTCCTTTGGGTCCTCGTTCGCCACCAGCTCCGGGAGGTCCAACGTTACCTGGTGGACCCTAATAAAATATATAAATACATTAAACTTTAACATACACAAATTAGACGAGAATCATCGGCGTTCATTATTATTAGCCTGGATTGTGTACCGGTAAGCCCTGAGGTCCTGGCAAGCCCATCATTCCAGCAGGACCAGGAGGTCCTTTGTCACCAGGTCTACCGCCAATACCTGCAGGTCCTGGTTTTCCACCAGCACCCTCTGGGCCAGGTTCTCCAACAGCTCCACCTGGACCAGGGGCTCCCATCATACCTGGTTCTCCTCTTTGTCCTTCACCTCCTGGTTTACCTTGAGGTCCGGGTTCTCCCTAAGGTGTAAAGAATCACCGATAAACAAACAATTCCCAGAAAATGATAATCCCAATCCCACTATCTCAATTTTTACTTACTCCAGCTCCTCTAGGACCACGCGCACCCGGGGGCCCGGTTGGTCCAGGCATTCCAGGTAACCCACGATCTCCAGGTGGGCCAGTCGCACCTAATAATCAAATCGTACACAACCAAATGTCATGAAACCTGCGATAGTTTAAAAAAACATGAGCATAAAAGTCTTACCAGGTTTTCCAACAGCACCACCAGGACCTTCAGCACCGCCTTCACCCTTAGGCCCTTCGGGACCAGGTGGTCCAGGAGGTCCCATTGCTCCAGGAGCACCACCTCTACCAGGTTCTCCGCCTTGACCTTTCAAACCAGGCATACCCATACCACCAGACGGCCCTGGCATTCCCATCATACCCTAAGTAAGTAAGTGAGTTAAGTACGTGTTTTATGCATGTGTCGATGAGTTACAAAGAAGCATGTTGCCAGTAAAATTCGTCTAAAAGTATATACCGGAGGTCCAGCGTTTCCTGGACGACCAGGAGGTCCTTGAGGACCGGGTTCCCCTCTCTGGCCAGGTTCTCCTCGAGCTCCCTTGCCACCATGTAAACCAGGAAGACCAGGGGCACCTACAATCAGATAAAATATTGCGTGTTTATATGGAATTGTTTTATTTAAGTAAAAACTATGCAATAATTCTCGTCAATATTGAATGATGAATGACATGTCACCTTGGTCTCCAGGTTTTCCAAGATTTCCAGGCGCTCCCTGTTCTCCCTTAGGACCAGGTAATCCCCTTTCTCCTTTCGGACCTAATGCACCTCCAGCTCCTGGTGGCCCAGGGAATCCTTGAAGACCAGGTGGACCGCCAGCTCCTCTATCACCAGGCGCTCCAACACCGCCGGGTTCACCTAATGATATAAGAAAAATTGATAATTAATAATGATCAGATGAGCCAGTATGATCAGACATGTACTGTGATACATCGCCTCAATAAATATATCCGCACCTGCAGGTCCAGGTGGACCAGGATCTCCTCTATCGGCAGGTTCTCCTGGTGGTCCGACAGGCCCTACGGGTCCTGGAGGTCCTTTCTCTCCTCCTCTTCCTGGTGGTCCAGCGCCGCCCATCATTCCAGGTGATCCTCGTTCTCCCTTTTCTCCAGGAAGTCCAGGCAAACCTCTACCTCCGGGCAATCCCTGTTATCAAATAATACATTCATTAATAGTCTAACATCCCTTAATTCTGCCACAAAGAATTTATTTTTTTACAGGGAGGGCTTACCAATAAACCAGGTGGTCCAGCATGTCCTTTGTCACCTTTTGGTCCTGGTGGGCCCTAAAGGTAATAATAAATAAAAGGAAGTTTGAATGTTTGGTTTTGAAATGTTTGATTACAAGTCTAAAAATGTCTTGAAATAGGACGCTACTATAATTACTGATTAAATAGGGGGTATTGTGAACATTTTTTTATTAACAAACTCACGGGAGCTCCATCTCCACCCATCATTCCAGGTTCTCCTCTACCTCCTGGGGGTCCTGGTGGACCATGTGGACCTCGATCTCCAGGGAAACCTCTTTCTCCTCTTCCGCCAGTTGGCCCAGGAGCTCCTTGTGCACCGGGTAAGCCACCTTCGCCATCTTTACCAGGGAGACCACCAGCACCAGGTGGTCCAGGCAGACCCTGTTTTATTCAAGCCATAATGGAAGGTTAATGTTAAAAGAAGAAACAGATAATGTACCTGAAGCAATACATTTTATGCAAACAAACCCCAAATCCTCTTGGACCTGGTGGTCCAGGTTGTCCACGTCCACCTTCAGGTCCAGGGAAGCCAGGAGGTCCTTGCAAACCCATGCCGCCGTCCTTTCCTGGGTCACCTCTAGGTCCTGGAGCACCCATTCCTCCGGGTTCTCCGTCTTTTCCTGGTTCTCCCTAGTAAAAATAAAACGTCAAGTGCACCAATCTAAAAGCTTTGTGATTTAAAAACGGGAGCTTGCATTACCCCTAATCCTTTGTCTCCAGGCGGTCCCATAGGACCAGGTAAACCGGGTGGTCCCATCATACCTTGGTCTCCAGGCTTTCCGTCTTGTCCAGGTAAACCTCGTTCTCCAGGTGCTCCAGCTTTGCCCGGAAGTCCTGGTCGTCCTACTGGGCCTCGTAATCCCTATCAGATAAATCAATATTTGCATTTCACTCCATTCTCAGTTCTCATAAACGTTAGGAAGATAAATATACTATATACCTGCAAGCCTGGAGGGCCAGGTCTTCCTGGTTCACCTCCAGCACCTTTGGCTCCGCCAGGTCCAGGTGGACCTCTGTCACCTCCTTGACCCTTCGGCCCAGGAGCACCGTCTGCGCCAGGCATACCTCTTCCTCCAGCGGGACCCCGTTCTCCTGGTGGCCCTGCTCCACCTGTCGGTCCTCGTGGCCCGGGTTTACCTCGTTTACCAGGTGCACCTCCAGCACCAGGCAATCCACGACCTCCTGGTGCACCACCCTCTCCCTTCATACCAGGTTCTCCCTTTTGTCCTGCTTCTCCTGGTAGACCCTAGCAAAATAATAAAACATGCTGAACAACTACACCTTATTTTGCTTATTGCATATTTGCTTTCGTCAAAAGTACCGGATTTCCCTTTGCTCCACCCGGACCTGGGCTTCCAGACAAACCAGGGGGGCCTCTTGGACCAGGGAAGCCCTGTCCTCCAGGAGCTCCAGCTTGACCAGGTGAACCTTTCTCTCCAGGTGCTCCATCTTTTCCAGCGGGTCCTTGGGGACCACCTTCACCAGGGATTCCTGGCCTTCCACCCTCGCCTAAGTTCGTTCAAGCGTTCAAATGTTTTATATAAATTGAATTTGAAGGTATTGTAGAATTATTTACAAAATCATAAACCTTTTTCATAATGTTACCTCTTGGACCCTGTAGACCTTGAGCACCCTTAGGACCTATACCTCCTTGGTCACCCTTACCTCCAGGACTTCCTGGAAAACCTGGTGGTCCTGGCTTTCCTATCGCTCCCTACCGATGCATGCACGAAAATAACGTGCATTTTTATTTGCGTAGAAGTTTGTTTGCTTGTAGGTATATTTTTTTAATAAAACAAACTAAATACATACGGGCAATCCTGGTGGTCCGGCGATTCCGTCAATACCTCTCAAACCTGGAGGACCCGGTGGTCCTTCACGTCCTCTTTCTCCTCTTGGACCAGCAGGTCCCTATTTATAGTGTAAGAAATCTAATGTACAGTTACTAGTCCATTAATGATGAGGCACATTAATATATCTTACCATTGGTCCCTGCGGCCCCGGTGGTCCAGCTAATCCTCCCATATGACAATTTGGGATACGTTACTATCTGGTAAACAAAGGTAAAGGTTTTGATTTCTTACATCTTTTCCCGGTGGTCCATTTAAACCTCTCGGTCCAGGAGTTCCTGTAGCTCCTGATGGACCAGGTTCACCACCCTCTCCTCTCATACCTTGAAACCCTTGGGGACCCGGTGGACCAGGAGGACCTTGAATAACCAGGACATCAGTTAATTATACCGGGTTATTAATTAATCGTTGATCATTATACATATTATGCAGCAAAATACCAGGTGGGCCACGTGGACCAACAGGTCCTGTTTGAGCTTGCAAAAATTGAAACGCGTCCGGAGGTGGCGCCTTGTCTCCTGTTCCTTGGGAAGATCCAAGTTGGCTAAGAAATGGAGTAATCTACAAGACACATTTATAGCCCCTTTAGTAACTCATATTTATTATTATTAAAATACGTGGTCACATAATTTAAAAAAATTCTTCATATTTTACATCTGGCGTAGGTCCTGGTGGGCCTGGAAATCCTGGCTCTCCTGGAAAACCTGGTGTGCCAGTAGATCCAATATCTCCTTTCTGTCCTCTTGGGCCTCCGTGGCCAGGATCTCCCTACGGAAATTATTCATCTCATTTAACATTTAGCATGCATGGATTTGGCACCGATTAAATGACAGTCGTAATAGATACAGAAGGCTTACTCTTGGTCCAGGTGGAGCAACAGTTGTTCCGCCCAAATCATCATCTAAACATATAAGTATTTCATTCATTTAGTTACGTTGCATATAGAAGACCTTCAAATATTTTATAACTAGAAATTGAAGGCAGCTGATTTATCTTACCTCCGCAAATGGGACAACACTGTCCAAGGGGGATATACTGCTGTGTTGTACAAGCAATTTCGGGACATTCCACATCATCACAGTTTGCATCTGGAAATTTATTTCCAATATCATCGATACACTTATGAATCAACTTGACTTGGAAGAAAAAGCCTCAAAAGATTTTTTGTCATACCTGGACACCCTTCCCTACTACACTCCACTTTTCCTCTGATGCAACGACATACTGCACAGGTATCAGGTTTCCAATCCTCTCCATCCTGATAATTTCTTCCTTCAAATTGGCACCCTCTCAAGTTAGGTGAGCTACCACCAGCGGCTTTACACAAAAGTAAAAGTTATGCACTTGAAACATGAAACAAAGACACACTCTAGTCTCCCTCTACCGAGGAAATTAATTTAAGATAGAAACCTTCAGCTCGTCGAGGAGCCTCTGTTGTCGTTGTTGTTGTTGTTGGTCTAGCAGTGGTTTCAACAGGCAACGGCCTCGAAGCTGACGCTTGTGTGGTGGATGCTCCTTGCGCTTGGCGTCCTGATAAGCAAAAGAAATAATCAAGCTTTAGCTTTCAGCTTAATCGGCAAAAAAAAACTCATTTCAAGACCATCTCGATGTGATTGTGAAAACAAAAATACAATCAGCAATATGGTGAGTCATAATTCATTTTCCATCTTGGATCCTGTTTAACTTCCCTTTTCATACAAATTTTTGTTGATTAAATTTCATGCATGAAAATCATAAACTGCATATAAAATGCATCGAAATTAATCAGAAGTAAGTCAACTTTTTCTATGGAGATCACTAAATTTTTGTTGCTAACATTTCCAAAAAGGGTAACTGGTTCAAACCACTGAGTGGCGTCATGCAATTAATTTGACATTCATCAGCATCACTATAATTATTGGAGTTTCTCAGAATATTCTAAACTTCCAAAATTTTCAGCTTGTAATCTTGCATGTGTGCATATTTGTATTCAATTTCATTCAACATTAAATATCAGTATAATGCATGTATATTTTGAACTATAACAATTAGCAAGCTGGACAAGTTGGTAAAGGTTTTGTATTTTTCTAGGAAGTTAAGAAGCTATGAAATATTTAAATAGCAGTATCCGATGTGGCTCATATAATTTCTGTAAAATTTGAAATTTGTTTTATAAAAGTGAATCGCATTCATGAGCATTGACACAATTCCTTTGTTTTCTGGCTCATAACTTTTATTCGTAATTGGAACATTGCAATCAGTTAATCGGGTCATCATGAGTTGAGGCTATTTCTATACATTGTTTAATTATATTATATTAAACGGGTTATCATTCCATATGGTAACATGTATGTTAATGATGACGATAAGGTGTACTAAATTTCAGTACGAAGTATTTATTATTCGTAGGCATTTACTTCAGTACAAAACTCACAAGAATGTCGTGTGTGGTTAGTCTACACTTAGTCGATCGAAATTTCATTCAATCGGTATATGAAAAATGGGATAAAAGCTCATTTGCCAGAAAGGTCCACAATCCCTATTCACATGTGCATGCATGCCGATGATGAAGATGATTCAAGAAATCAAGATTATTATTTTTTGAATGAGGCGACAACTTGAGCAAAAGCCTATTATTTTATGCATAAATGTATGAACAACAAATTAATAATAAAAATGATGCACACTCCATGTTTGCTGTGAAAATAAGGAGACATGGAGCTTCTTGCACTAAAATAAAATCTCTATTTTGATGATTGAGCATTCATTTCGTGTCAGTGGCACAACCTTTTTCATTCACAAAAATATTACTTGTACATAAAATGTGTGTGAGTGGGTCTATGCAATGTATGTATGTATGAGGTATTGATGGATGAACGGATAGGGAATAAAAAGTGAGTCTGCAATCTGAATAATAATACATAATAATATATGATGATGCTGAAGGCGAGAATGATTTTTGCTGATAAATCGTCTGGAATTCATTCCAGCAAAAGTAAAAGTAATCCTGCTGTCCTACTGACTACACTGGCAGTCTGTATTACGGCGATGATATGCATGCATAATAATAATAATAATAATAATATGATAATATTATGGAACACGTATGTAAGGACGGTTGTCATACTTTTCCCCGTAACCTCTTGGCCTGGTGTCAGTTGCTGCTTTTTATTATTTAATTATCATGACAGGGGTTGATCAACATCATGAAACTGGGTGCAGCAGCACAGGTCAAAGAACTCAAAGACTTTGACCCAACCACATAATAATAAAATTCAGCATACTTCCTGATACATATTAAGGATTTTAATTGTAAAGCATGTAAAAATAAATGGTTGGAGATTCTGGAAATGGGGTGAAATGATTACTTTCGTCCTAAAAACATACATTATGCTGTCCAATTAACCGAAGAATAATTTGAAAGATGTGTCAAAAATGGATGAAGAAAACAATAGCAGAGAGAATATTACATAATATCGAGATCTTTGATTACCTTCTTCGTACTCCTCTACTCCATACTCATAGTCTTCGTAGCCATTGTACTCATACTCATTATTATTTCCGTTCCCATTCCCCCCGCCGCCGCCGGGTCGACGCGCACCGCCGCCCTGGCCTTGTCCGCGGACTGAGATCGGGTTGCATAATGTGAACACAATTAATGTGATAACGAGAGAACACACCTGCAAGTCTTTCGTATTGCCCATCATCATGCTCCACAAAGGGATACAGTGGGATGACGGCTTATCGCTTCAACTTATGATTATCTACCATTATCTGGTCCAGGACAAGGAGTGTTCCCTCATTCTGTTCCTCAGCAAGCAAGTACACGTGCTTGCAAAATGGCACTCGTTTACAAACACTGTAAACTGATTTTTTTTTTGGTTCTGAACTTGTCACAGACCAAGAATATACTGATCTGATCGTTTCGGACCCCAACGTAGCACTAACTTTTTAAAAATATAATATTCACCCCTTTTTCTCAGCAGTTGTCAGCCCAACGAAAAAAAGCTGTACTTTTTTTGTTCCTTCGTGTACCAGAAATACTCGGGATGAATGAGAAAACCAAAATGTGAACTAGCTCAATGCAACATATTATATCACGCTCTGCGCTTCTCAACAAAACTACAAACTAGCCTTCTGGAAATAGTATATAGATGCACACACGTCTTCCTCACCGTTTGAAAAAGGAAATCAACTGTTTGGAAACTGCATGGTAGCATGTATTTTTACAGAATGCACATTTTTACATTTTTCAAAATATAAAAGTTAGGCAAACGAAACGAAGAAACACTAACGGCTGCTTCCTCGGCGTTTAGATGTATGGATATGTTTTTTTTACTTGTTTCTATATATTTTGAAGAGTAATGTGAGCATGTAAGCTTCCCGGTGGAATCGTTACCCAACTTGCAACAGTTAAGAATCCTTTTTTTCTTCCACTCAAGTTGACTCGCCACCACCACACACCACCAATGCCTATTATACAACTCAACTCAACTGAAGACTCAAGATCCTTTAATTCCACTAGTCGTTTTTTTCCTCATCTCTCTGTCTTTTCAACTTCCAGTAAACCAGTTAAATAAATGTGTAAGGCAGAATCAGCAGAGACATTTTAAGACATTTTTTTTTCTTGTCAGGAGGTATAAAATAAAAACTGTGAATATGGTATAATTATTATGGAGGCCGAATCCAGCCTTGTTTAAGAATAAAACCATTTCATACAAGAGATGATGAAGAAGAGATTTTCTTCCCAATTCCATAAAAAAATGAATGAAAATAATAACATAAACCACACATACTATTTAAGTATTTAATAAAAATAAAAGTAGAGAAGACTATAGATATATGGAGAGAAAAGGGGGAAAATGCCATCATCGGTCACTGTAACTGGATCATCATCATCATCTTGCACAGATTAATATTGCTATATTATGCTTCTCCCTTATTAATATAAGTACTACTTTTACTGTTTCATTTAAAAAATGGAAAACGCCAAATATTTAGTTGAAGATTTTAATCGTTTTTTTTTTATACATTTGGTTGTTTTCAGCATAATATTACAAACTTCCTTTTGTATGATAGGCACATAATCACAATGAGAGAGAGAGAGAAACAGTGCAGTGGTACATACATTTAAAAAAAAATTAATTTTCTTTTACAGAAATCAGTACAACTCATACACAATATCTGATCTGATCCCCGCAGAATGCATTATAATTCAGTAGAGCATTTAACTCTCCCACTCATGCTACTTCCATTTACTTACCAAACTCAATTAGTTCAAGGAGTCTTCAGGTTATCATCAAATGCAATGTAAATGCCTTCTTGCAGTTTGCCACATTTCCTCAAAAAGAGACAAGAATTGAAAGGAGAAGGAGAGAAAAACGTAGACACACATAATTTACAAACATAAATACCTACACACATGACATGAAAGAAACGAAAGGGCTGCGGCTGACTAAATGTGTCGCTCAAACAACTGGATATACATAAACATTTCGTTCAACTTGTATCCCATCAAATATCCAGCAGCATCTACAATATCACAGTCAAAAGATGACATTTTCTAGTTGGTAAGTAAGTAAATAGGGGAATGTGCTCTTTTTATGGACTACAAAATCGTTATTTTGTTTGATAGATTCTTCATCATCAGTGTGTGGATCAAATTAGCAGAGATTTCTCTCTCTCTCTCTCTCTCTCTCACTCTCTCTCACTCTCTTGTGCTATAAAATCAGGAAAGAGGACGAAGAAAAAATAGACAAGGATTCATGTGTGCTACTCTCTTTGCATTGATATATTTTAATATGATGTATGAAGAAGTATAGTAAAAATATGTCATGGATTTATAAAACCAATATTCAGATTGCAATCTAAAAAAATGATGTGAGGCCTTTTACTTCCAACAAACTCAAGTAACTAGTAACAATATAGCTCTTACAAAAATATATGGAGTCTCTTTCTCTTCCATTAAAATCATTCTAATCAGCCTCCGTGCGTAGTAGTCTTCCAACCAATACTAGTGGCGTGCAGCATGTTTCATCTTTCACCTGCTCTGCTGATTGCCTTGATGTGTCCTCTCCGCTCTTTGTATCATTCTTTCCAGGAAACTTATAAGACATGAAATTTCTTAAAAGTGTAAAAATCAATACACCAGTGACTAATCGCTTACACGTGCATGATACTATCATCAAAACCCGGTAGATCATGTTTACTCTAACTCCATATATTATCAAATAACAGGTATGTATTACGTAAAATACAGCGTTTTACATTTGCGATAAATCAATCACACAATGAACTAACAATGATTGGTGTGTGAGGTGGTATAGGCAAGTAATAATTAATGTACTACTACCAAATCAGATTAAAGGTTTGACCCGACTTGTAAAAAATACCATATTTTACATGAGACTAATGCTGCATTTTTTTCTATGCATGTTTGAAGAAGATGAGTGAGGTACAGCCAAGAGACAAAACGAGGAACAAGTATATGCATTTAAGGTGACGTCAATCGACTCGGATGCAAAGTATATTAGTCTGTTGAATAAAACACTTTGTTTGTTAGAAACCTCCTCTTGGTTCGTAGGGAAATCTGAGAATACATATCTGCGAATGACATTTCTACGATGTCCTTTTACACACGGGTAATTCTACATGACGTGTAAAGTAAAAGGTAACACAAAAAGTGGAATCATATTTAATGCACATATATTTATCCTTTTAGTATTATTAAAGTACCTATCAATTCTCCCCTTTCAATTTGGTTTGGGAAATGAAGCTATTTCAGTAACTGGATTTACAGGTTGCAGTGGAACATGAACATAATTACTCTGCAAAAGATGCATCTGTATATATTTAGTTATGCATTTATCCTCATAAAACGCTCGTCATAACGTATCACAAGCAGTATAGTATCGTGAAAGTAACATGATTCAACTTTTTTATAAGTACAGAGTTGATAAATATCTGTTTATGTGTAATCCAATTGACCACAAACCTAATTATATGCTCAGATTCACAATATAAATTGGTATACCTACGTTTGCAAAACTGTTGTGTTTGGGCAGAAAAACGTGTTTTGAGCACAGGAAACTGTCGGCAAAAATCTTTTATTACTTAGGTTGATAGGTGTTCAGGGAAATGTGAAAGCAGAATACCAACTCTCTCTCTCACAAACATATTATCGATTTTTTTTTCATTTTAGATTTCATTGAACTGATTTGTCATATTTGAAAATATATGCATAAAATCATCCAACCTTTCGACTTTACATTACATTGTAAGTTTTATTTTTATTTTTACATTCTTCTTCATAAAATAAATCATAATATTGAAAACAATTCAACTTTTTCATTTACATTTTCCCGATATTACAGTCAGGTAAATTATACGGTGACTCTGGTGACCCTGATTTCCACTTTCCACAGAGGCAATTATAACCCTTCAGCCAATGGAAGAACATTGTGATTAATTTTGTGATTTGTATTGTTGGTCATCATCACGTCATCATCACATCATCATCACATCATCATCATACTGATATTACTTCCATCCTACATTCATTTTAGTTAAGGATTCAATTTATCAGGGTAAAACATAGTTCATGCCTAGATAATTCCTCGCACTTCACCCCAAATTGTTAATGCCATCAAATGAAATAAACACAATGGTTTTGCAAGCATCTACAATCTACACATTATACCTGCATTATAAAACGTCATGTTTAAAAAAATCCATATGTGCCTTTAAAAACTGTTTTCTCCAGTTTCTTGTAAAACACATTCTATTCGTTGAAAATTGCGATTTTAAAAATTATTCAAGCAAAGTAATAGTTATTTCTCTTTGTAGGTCAAATTTATTTGACATTTTTTGTGTACATCAATCGCAGAAAGATGCATAACTGATGATAAGGGATAAGATGTGCATAATGGCATAATACATATACTTGATATAATCTGCCATTATTAATTTAGGCACTTTCTTTTATATTCTCTGGTAGCCTACAATAACATGTTTTTCATTGTGTGTCTGTGACGTATATTACTTGTCAGAAATCGACAGGTGGATACTCCGTCTTAAAATTTTCAACGGTTGGAGGATGCTAGTTGGAAACGATCAAAAGAATGTACAAAGCAAGATTAGCGGTGGGGGTTAGTTGTCATCAATAGTCGATACTCCAAGTAGACTGAAAGCAATGTCAGTTCTCAGTACTAACTACATCAATTCTTTCTTACCGAAAAATTATTTTCTGGCTTCTTTCTGAGAAGATACATTTTGTTTACACACACGTGTACTATATTTCACATCCATTTTCATTAGCTATATTTGCAGATGGGTTTGAGAAGCCATCTTACTTAACTAGTAGTAGGTAACGAAACAAAATGCCAAATCAATATGCCTACACTTGTAAGCTTGTTCATCAAACTAATTTTCAGGTGTTGTGAGCCCATGCGAAGGATGATATTATGAGACGCTTTAGTAGGAAATTGAAAAAAAAGTTAACCAGCGCTTGTTTTGAGTTGTAGCACAAGCTCGCTCCTTCGCACAATCGCCTCTACAAACATACAAACTTTGTTTTATTATATAAATTTTGTCATGTTATCTTTTTAAATATTGGTTCCGATTTCCGTTTACATTTCTTCGGTCTGATTATGATACCATAAGGTACTTGTATACCAAGTAGGTCAAACATGTCCCCAGGGTCATCCTCCGCGGGTAAAAGGTCACTATGGTGAGGTAATACCCTAAGATACATGTGTACCATTTGTACTAGGTTCAACGACGTGGCGAGGAGAGCACGGGCGGATGGGCCAACAGACACTTCTTACGATCTCATGAACATATTGCTTACGCTAAGTGTTAATTATATAAAGGAATAGTGAATATGAAATGAAAGGTGAAAGGAATATTATTATGCGTCTAGATGTGGGTAAGGGATGTAATGTTGTTTGACAAAAATATTGTTACGCCTTGTGCATGATATAATATCTACAATGGAATTGAACACTTAAAATGCATAAAAAATACAGAATAGTACCTACATCGAAATTGAATTTACATATCCCTTCGGGTATTTTTTCTTTCTGCAATTCCATTCCATATGCCAACATTCCCGATACAACAATCTGCATACTTTCGTATGACTTGGAAAAGTAAACACAGTAGAAGTAATGGAATTGCTTCACAATCATGATGTATATCTTGATTTGCCTTATTTATTGGCATTGGCATGTAATTGTCTCATAATAATAAATACATCTCTACTGTACTTCTCCATCTCCATCTCTATACGTCAATGTGAAATTTGATGAATTATATAATGAACCTCACCTTTAAAATGAAATAAATAAATAAATAGTATTAGTTTCACCCACGCAGCAACTGATTTGTGTACTCTTATTATTATAAAAATAAAGCAAAAGCAACATGCATTAAGTAATTAATTTTAAGACATATAGTAAGTGACGCGCATTAATGTAAAATTCTTTCTTTTTTAAAATTAAATATAACCGTTTTCTTTAATCAAATGGTTATCAGATTCAGATCTCTACATCTACTCTAGTCATCACTCATCACTATCACTCATCATCACTCATATTCAGCATTCCTATGTTATTACATCGACTGGGAGAACAATTGGAAGCAAGGTACTCATCCAAAATCTACTCATTATAAAATCATACAAATCTACATAATGAAATTCTACTACGACTCTCAAATCTGCGAACAATTGAAGAAAATAACGAAGACCGTGGTTGTCAAGTGCACGCTTTAAGATCTCATGCGTTACATGGCGTAGGAAAGCAATTTTATCTGAAAAGCAGCTGCTTAACAATGTAATGTAAGCTAGTAGTCATCATTTCACGTTTGATCATTTTGGCCTATCCGCTAATGATTAGTGTAGGTGACTGTAGGTGATTGTGTTCGGTTGGAAATTAAAAAGTGCTGACGTATGCATTTGTGTATAAAATTGGTGCGAACAGCACGATGTCGTGCTAATTAGTATGAGTAATCCTTTATTCCCCAGAGGTATATTTTCATCTAACAATAACCAGAGAATATTCAATTGTTGTAATGTTGTAGGAAAAATTCTGGGTTTCACATCGCCCCATGATATGATTTAATGAAAAAACATTGTTTTCGATAGGACTAAAAAATCCATACGGTCTAGGTATTTACATGTACATAACATGCGTTAAATGACAAATATTGCACGCATGCAAATATTTAGGAGAAAATTAGAAGAAAAAACATATTTTTGCATACGAATCTACCCTTTTTGCAGAAGTTTATCTCAACATAATTATTAATTATCATTTATCATGGAACCGGAAGAGTATCTTCGCTTTCTCTACCGACAAGCGATCTAGGCCTCTAAGGATAGGTAGTACAATTGTGCCAGGCTTAAACGTTTCCGGTTGAGGTAATTGCATAGAAATTTTTTTTAGCATAAAATTATAATTATGATGACTGAAGTGAGTCGCCCGCAGTTTCTTCTTAATTAGCAGAGGATAATAACATTACATATGCATTCAAACATAAGCCCAAATTGTGTCGTAATAAGAATAAGATATGCACCTAGTTTCGTGCCATCAAGTCATAGCCATAATGATGAATTTATGATGCGATTGAGGTAATATATAAGGGTTTTTAAGCTTTCTTTTCACTAGTTTAGTCCAACTAACTCCCTTCCTTTCTACTACTCCAACTCATTCCTTCGGCTCTAAAAAAAGCCGAAAAGAAGGAAGGAAGAAAAGTGCTCGACACCTTACTTTTCCTTACACGATCATAAGAAGAAAGCACTGTTATTGTGGTTATAACAGCTTCACGATTGATATCGTCATAAACAAGACAAGAGGGAATAAAAATGCGAGTAAGAGAAAAATAAGCGTTTTCTACCTGTGTGTGTGTGTGTGTGTGTGTGTGTGTGTGTGTGTGTGCGTGCACTTTGCAGTACATCCAAATAACATAATAATAAAGCTCTGCAACACAAGAGAGCAAAAGCAACCTAGTAGCTCTCTCTTATTCTACTAGACTCTAGACAGCAGACCAACAAAGGGCTGTAGAGTTACGCATGATAAGTGCATGTCGTGTTGGTAGGCTCAAAAGTGAGAAATAATTTTACTTTATTCCTATACTACGACTTTGCTGACTGGTATTTTATACAAGTTGGGTTTCAAGCTCGTAGTGTAAGTGTAAGTCATGTAAAAAAGGATGGATTTACAGATGCATAGATTCACTCCACTCCACTCGCTCTCTTGCCTAACATCTCTTCGAAGGATTTCTGCTCAGCTGTGTTGAAGTCTGAACTTGAACCTATGAAACGTACGACGTACAAAAATAATAATATGGGCGATGTGAGTAAAGTGTGAAGTCTGCTCTGCTACTTTCTACTACTTCCTTTACTAACACTACTATAGAAAACTACTACTATTTGTTTTGAATTCCCGTTTTATTATTCCCTTAGTGGGAGAGAGAGAGATATGTACTCTTTTGTAGTCGGGGGTTTCGTGCAAATTTGATTTTGGTCCAGAACAAGAAGATGTAAAAGGAAAATATATAGAGGAGTGAGAGAAAAGAGCAAAGGGCATTTCAATTCTCTGTTCTGCTGAGTAAACCGGGTACCTTTTCTAAGTCACCAACCAGTTGAAAATGCCCATCATCATCATTACTAACATATTTCACGATTTGACTGACAATTAATTGCAAAACACGGAAGAAAGAATAAATTACAACCAATTTGTTACATACATGAAAAGGAACAGTTTTTGTCGAAACTATACCTGCAAAATAATGGGATTTTTTTAAACAGATACTTAATCAGTTCGCTAAGGGTTACACAATGAAGTGGGCATAAAGGCTTTGGAATTTTGTATTGAATTTCTGATACTAATACAAGTTATAGTTTGGAAATTTTTCACTCCACAGCATAGCTTAGCAGCACAGATACATAGTTCAAATTCTGTATCGATATTTATATTCACAACAAAAATGCAGTTTAAAGTTAGAGAGTTGCTTTATGTGACACTAGTTTTAGGGTTAATTTTCACCTCAGCGGAGTCGCAGGTTAGTTGTCATCAACTAGTTTGACATAAAATGAACACATTCCAATGCATATAATTTGTTAAATGTAATGTTATAAATAATATGGCACATTTTTTAATTCCATAGGACACTGGAAATAGATATGGGTTACTTCGAGTTCATGCTCAAGAGAAAAACCAAATAGTAGTACAAACAGATGACAATACTACAAAGGAGTTTTGCTTTTGGTACCCATCCAACGTATTCACTTTGCCAACGGAGCCAGAAAACGTGAGATATTACAAATTCAATTAAAATACGTATTGTTGTCATCCTTTAATGAGGATATTATTGGTTGTAGAAATTTTATCAACTGTACGATGCAACTGGTCTTGATATATGTGGCGGCGACCCGCCTCCGGCTCATCAAGGTGCAAACAACACCATATTTGTTATGGACCGCCAGGGGAATTGCTCGTTTCGTGAATATGCCAAGTTTACTAATGTACATAACTTCATCTTTGTATACACTTTTATTGCCTAATTAGTGAAATACTCTTATATCTCGTGTCGGTAAAATTTATGCTCAGTCGCGTGCTTCCATTTAATTTTTTAAACAGGAAAATAATGGAGCTGGATTTTTCATGAACATGTTTGAAAGGCAAATCATCAATGAGACGTATGGCTTGAGTATATTTGGAGGTGTTTTGAACCAAACAATAACTGAACTTAAGGTATGTAACATTTATATAACGTTGATGTTGGTGACGAGTGCTAGTAGTGTTTTATATTTTTGTACGTGTTGGTCTTCAAACTTTGTTTTATTTATTTTATTTAGCAATACATTCAATGGAAAAGCGACGTAGTAGTGCAGGTGTTCACTTTTGAGGAGTCATTCTTTGGAGGAAATATTATATTCTTGTGGCTGACTGCCTGCCTATGTGTTGCAATTGGCTCACTGACCGGACCGTACCAGGATCTTCAAAGGTATTACTTTCTTACAAACATGAAATCAGCACATGCATATGTCTGGATTTTATCTTACGACAAAGAGAATCTTTTATCGTATCTTATCATTAATTCATAATATGATGTATATTTTATTTTAGTACAAGCAGTCGACAACAAATTTTGGATGGAACCAGCAATACATCCAGTGAACCGAAAAATGTGCAGATAAATTTCACTGTCACTTTAGTACTAACATTGGTAGTCTTCATTACTACAACGTTGCTGCTTCTGTACTTCTTTTATAAATATCTTGGTAAGATTAGCATGCACATTGCATACCATATTACAAAAATCTTCATAAAGAATATTCTAATCTGAATCTGAACCAAGAATTTAATGAATAATGATCATTTACTTCTTTGCAGTTTACTTCTTCATGGTTGTTTTCTGCTTTGCATCTGGACGCGCAACATATGAAATATTGACACAAATCGCCCATGTTTTTAAGTTTGACTCATGCATGCCGCGGTAAGTTTGTGCCCGTATTAGGAAAGTATTTGTGTAAAGCAAATCATAAAAATTTCATTCATATATACTTTCAGATTTCGAGGTTGTGGAATACATAGATTTTTCTTGGCTGCTGTTTGCATTACCCTCCCAATTTTATGGTTCGTATTCCGACATAGCGCTAACATTTGGATTTTACAGGATTTCCTTGGCGTGTGCTTTTGGTAATTATATCAAAACTATAAGTCGTGATGCGAATTATCGAAATTTCGAGCTGATACTAATATCATTCTTTTATAATCCAACAGCATTCACATTATTCAAACATTGAGGATTCCAAATTTGCAAATATGTACTGTCCTGCTCTCATTGTTGTTCATTTATGATGTTTTCTTTGTGTTCGTCACTCCTTACATTACAACGGTAACATGAATTTTCATTTAGTACTGAAGCGAATAATAAATGCCCTTAGGTGGCTAATTTTTTAAATTGTTTTTTTAGAATGGCAAAAGTGTTATGGTCGAGGTTGCAACTGGTGGAAATTCTGGAGAAACATTACCCTTGTTGATCATGTTTCCCAGATCACAAGGTCCTGCAGCTTGTAGTCCTTACCCGTCATATTCCCTCCTTGGATTTGGAGACATCATTGTACCAGGGTTTCTTGTTTGCTTTGCACACTCTTTTGACATCATTCG
>JAHZNC010004004.1:0-13209 GCA_027744095.1 Zhuqinia jingwanae | reverse complement strand
GATGTCAGTTTTCAGAAAAAGGATGAAGCATTTAATCAAAACACTTAAGCACCTCATTGTGTAGTAAATACATTAATGTAAAATAATTGCATGTTGCTACTATATAATTGTATAATATATGCAATTATTTTTTACCTTCGGCAATAAACACGCAACTGGCAGAAAGTAATATTTAAAATTTTATATAGTTTTTTTTAAGTGTGGTGATTTTATTTTATTAGTATTCCTCGCCAAATTAAATACTATGATAAATAATTATAATGACAGCAATTTAACTCAATCTGGAAATTAATAAATGGACAAAATAAATTAATATAAATAAATTGGTAGAAACCGGAGCAGTTTTTATTCAGGTTTAAACATATGGTCCACATTGTTTGTTGTAGTTATAGCAAACGGTGTTTGGACAGCAGGATTTAGTGGTACAGTTTTGACCTGTTTTGGCACAAGCGTCAGTCCCTCCCTCGGATTTAAGTTATTGTATCAAAAAATTAAATTAATATCTTTAATAAAAATAATGGATTGTTCTCAAACTTCTTGTCCAGTTTCGTGTAGGTGGTACATGTAAAAGCTAGATAAGTTTTATAATGTTTACCTGTGGAACAGCCATGATCAAAGTAAAACATATAAAAATAACAACCAGCAAAGTAGCGACTTTAAATTTCTTTGAATAGCCCATCTTCTAGTAGAAAATCAAAATGATTTCTTAACAAAATTAAATGTTTTAACAAAGTAATATAATTGTTATAATTCTCAACTGGATCTGTTTTTAATTTTTTGAGTGGTACCTCTATATATAGAAATGGAGTTTGTCCAAACTCTCTGGGAGTGACATTTCCATTGTCTTAATTTATATGATTGATATCTGACCAGAGAAAATCTGTTTTAAATTGGATACTTCTAACAACATTTTTTTACAACAACAACTGCTGCTAATAAACCATTTATAACAGCAAAGTGATGACCATAAATGTTTGAAATGAATGGGTGAAATTAGTTTGACGAACTTTGTTTAAAATACAATGCTCAAAATACATTTTGCACGACAGATTTGTTAAATATACATATTATGCCAAGTATGATTTTTTTAAATATGCCCTGGTAAAAATAACCCAGTGTGTTGCCAAGTTTCGTGACTATTGTAGGTGTAAACATTCATGAAATTCAGCTTCCGTTGACAGACGTTCCGTCGCTTAAACAGACGCTCATGTTCACAAGTCGCATTCACCTTTATGCACGTTTTAATCATTAATAATTAGGTTAATACGCATTATAATTTTTATAATATATGTAGCTTTGTGGTCGCACACAAGGTTTGTGAACGAAAGACAATTGTTGAGCAGAAACTATGTCTATATTTACAACAAACGTCCCAGCAACAAAATATTTCGCGGAATATTTAAATATTATATGGAACTTTATTATTTAAAATAATTTAACTTCTAACTCAGTGTACCTCTTTTATTTTTCCTTTCTGTGTCACCAAACATTTTCAAATTCACGTTCGAATAAATAAGTTCAATCAACCTTTCGCGTACTAAAACTCATTTCATTGGGCAAACGAAAGCATTTTAATTTTATAATTAACATTGCTAAAAGATACTCTCCAAAAGCTCATGAATAGTATGAAGTTACACATGTTATAACTTGTATTGTTGCACTTGTGGATGAATATGTGATCTAAATGAAAGTCAACAATGTCAATGCAGCTTTCGCTACACTTAAAAATTGTCAGTAGCAAAATTTAATCGTGTGGTTTCTCCTTGAAGAGTATACCACTCATGAAATACGACTACAACAGCCAATTGATTAATTATAGCAGGTTTTAGAAAACAAAATGTGACAATAACAACGCTAAAGATTTGTCTCAGAACCAAGGCTCCTTTAGTAGATGCTCTCGCTATAACTAGTGTAATTTTTTAAACTAATAAAAATAAGACATTAAACCATTTTATTCAGTTATTTTATTCTTGCTAAAATTTTTGGGTCTTCACATGAATTTGCAACACAAACTCGAATTTATTTAGCACAAAAACATCGCATACATGCATACTACAAGGCTACATGGATTACTATTATGCAGAGTCAATGGACGTGTCTTCTAACTACACACGTGCATTTCAACTTTAGTTATGCCATAACGCGTAATGCGTATTATGTCGTTGTTCTAATGAGTGTAGATATTGGCATTAGAACTTCTTCTTTCGAGAGTAAGTTTACATTTTTAAAAAGAATGTCCAATGTCAATGTAGTGCAAGAGGTATATATATACATACATATTATATGATATTATGTTACATTTACTTTACTCCATTTACCATGCATTTATTTACTTGTACAAGGTTTGCACTTTTAAAAATATGGGCTCATGTACATGAAAATATTTGTTTTTTCGCAATCTCCGCTTCGTTTTCATTTCCAACCTCCCACATATCCACTCCACCAAAAAAATAATTATACAAAGTGCATGTATCATTAGTACCATTACAAAAATGACTGTCACTGATGTCATGGACAGAGAACTGGGCTCCACCAGTAGATTTGACCTTTTATCCCCAAATAACAAGAACGAATGTATGTTTTTGATTGGGATATGTTTTGTAGGGGGAACTACCAGACGATTAAGGTTATGAGTATGCAAATTGCTCGCATTTGTATTATATAAAATATCATACATAATATTAATTGCCGAGGAGTTTGAGTTTCCATACTTTTGCCAATAGTGAAGTCTGACTCTCATGAACTCTCTAAAGTAGTATGCGTTTCGCCACATCATTGTCCATCTCTCATATAATCCTGCTTCTGACACCCGTACCAGGACATTTTCAAACAATGGAAGGAAAAAGTTTCCGGATGCGATCCATGGAGTTCGAGAAATAAACGGAGTTGTAGGATCCTGATTTCTCACAGACACATATTTGGTCCCACGCTGTAACAACTCTGACAATATTTTCAAGTCGCTTTCTGAACTGAAAATTGCAAATATTTTACGGGGAACTACAACAGTTCTTTCTTTGTCAACTTTGATCGCCTCATTTCCCACTATTTTTCGCACCAAGTCAAATTTGTTGGATTCATTGAAAAAATACATGGTTTTACGTAAGCCTTTAAAATAGGAGGATGTCGTGTTTGCTAGATCACCATTATTGATTAAGGGCGGAAGTACAAGGTCCTTCAAAATGGAACTTTTAACCCTGTATTTGGAGTAGTGACGATAATAGTAACTGGTAGTTCCGATGAACATCTTGCTTGCAAACACTTCTCTCAATGTTTCCGGTAAATTATTAGGTAAGCTGTCTGTAGTCATGAATGAGAAGAGGGAGCCAGTGTAAAAGTTGCAGATGATGAAGGAGGTTACTAGCCAAGACGCCACAACAATCAAAACGCCTCTATCGTCCGATTTTTTACTTGTTTGGATAAGATTCACAGTGCCTTGGGTATCGCTTTGTTGGAGTACCGCAGAGAAAGCCCAGAAGACTCTTTGCTCAAAATGAGAGGTGATCTGGTAGCAGTCCATTTTCCTTGATAGTTGAAGCGACATCAAAGACATGGCAAACGCTGTTATGAAAAATGCAAAAGACCACGTCACCCATATAGAAATTCCAAATGGTCGAAACAAAACCAGAAAATCGCTGCTGGGGTCATTTTTTCTGATCATCAATGTATGTCGATATCTATCATAAGGGCAGGGAGTAGATATCCAGTGTTGTCTAGCAGAATATTTTGCTCTTGTAAAAAATCTGAACGGGATAAAATCAAATTTTTTCATTTCATATGTCGTAGCTTTTCCATAATGTGTTTGACGCGGGGCTTCGTAACGGGATGTAGTGGCTGATGGTGAACGCCAACGCTGGGTTTTGTTACGCCTTGCAGGTGATGTGGGACGCCAAGATTGGGCTTCGAATCGATTAGCAGGTGGTGTAGGACTCCCAGACTGGACTACGTGATGGTGGTAGAAAGGTGACACGGAAAAGTTTAAGTGGGAACTGGCTGTAGAATATGAACAATCTTCGGGATCAGTTCGACCAAAGCCGTGATGGTAAAAGCTACATGCTGTGGGATACCACCAAAAGTTATCTTTGAAAATGATATAAAGTCTGTTAAGGTTTTTGTGTAGGATTAACCATTTCTGATGAAGGTCATAAAGTGTTCTTTCCCGTTTTGTCAGTGGCACCAGTGAGTTTTGCAGACTCTTATAATTATTCCAATCTCGTTGTTTCAGGGGAACACAGTGCATGCACTGAAGAAAAATATTGCCTTTTGTAAGAATAAAATACTTTGAAGTCAGATCGATTCTGAAATTATGACGAATGTTTTCAAGAAACTGGTGGGAAAGTTGATCCGTGAAAAGAATGATGAAAGTTGGATCTTCTCGAGACATGACTACTGCTCGAAGCACTTCATAAAACTTGAACAGGATTCCGTTGGGATCAACAAAAATTGACTGGAGAGTACATCCACCTCGAACAAATTTTGGTTGAAAATTTCTCAGCGCACTCTCTGGATACTTGAAGTGTTCATTTAAAAGAATGTCTTTATCGTATCTTCCAAAGTCGACTTGTAAATCCTGTCGTAATTTGGTACCAAATTGGGAAGAAATGAAGGTAGCATTATTATTGTAGATTTTGATGCTATCTATAACCAAAGGGATACGGTTATCAAAGAAGGTGATGTGCTCCTGCAAAAGCTCGTGCCAGCTTGGGAGTGAAAATGCTCCTATAAAGTTTAAAAGGGAGCAACCAGCTAATATTTTGAGGACGTGGGCGGATGATTCCCAGTTCATGTGGGAAGTAGAGGGGACACAACAGCTTATATTTTGACTAAATCCAAGATCCATTTTTTACCGTTGGAATACAATATTCTGCATTCGGCTGGAAGCTAACCATATATGATCAAAATATGAAATTTAGATACGTGTTACTCTAAAACATACCGGTGTCGAGGTAAAATTTAACAGTTAGCTCCTTTATTTGCCAAAAGGTACTAAACACAAACTCGTGAAATGTAAATACTTTTCAAAATTTCTCAATTCAAAACTCTACATCATCGTCATAAATATAACGAGACATTTACTCTAGTACAAATACTATTGGCATATATTTGGCATGCAAAAAATAAACATATACATACAACATACCTAAATGCTGTAATGCCAACTTGTAAACATTATGTAATGAACTTTTATTGTGTATTTTGCAATTTTCCCTTGAACTTGTCTTTTCCTCAAGGATACAAATGGTGCAAGCAAACAAAAAATTCAATATATGTACATATGCCAATGTCATTACATATAGTATTAAGCAGACGAAGATTTTTTTAAAGTTTTAAATTATTTTTTTGGGTAATTTATTTGGTTTTCTGTTTTGAGAGATTAAAAAAAAGAGTCATAAAAGCAGGTTATTATATCAATGCGAAATATCCTTAATTTTATCTGAGGTCATTTTCATCAGTGTCATGAAATCTAATTTTTAAATGCCATAATTGCTTACTTCCTCATCACCATAAAAAAATCAGTCAGGAAAGTTAGAAAATGTATGCCCCAAACCACACACCCACGTTGTAGTCACGTAGACGTGTATATGTATTGCTTATATGCAAATGCATGATAACTTGCTTATTAAAAAAAAAATCCTTTATTTTTCGAATTTATTATTATCGATCTTTCAAGGAAGAGGAATACACTTATTATCTCGTCATACAGTTGAGTGTTACCACTCAAGGAAGCGAATGAAGAGTCCAGAGATATATAGGCAGCAGGGGTTCTTCACAGCACAACAAACAATGTGGTGAAAGCAGAGCATTTTTTGCAAGCTTTCTTTTTTATAGTTTGCTTCATACCTCATATTAATAACTAGTAACAAGTAGTTACATCATGATCATGGGCACGTATATTTTTATGTCTCATTTTCCCCCACCTTTGCGTGTCTACTAAAAGCTCATATAACATCCATTATATTGCCAGCTTATGTTCAATTTTGTGCCAATCCAGAAAGTCGCACCCAAAGATCAGGTTTGTGTGCACGTTGCATGTGCGTGACATTTGTCACGTGTACAGTATATTCTAATATACACCACTACATGTTATAATCTTTAATCTTATAATATTCAGCCTCGTGAGAAAGGAATACTTATCTAAATTTCATTCATAATTTGTTCCAGCTTAAACAAGCATAACTAAAAATAGTAATATGGCTCAGTTCAGTTGGGTTGTCATTCTTGTCGTATTATATACTACCTCCAGAAAACCCGTGGGTGCGGGGTGCGTATTATTAATCTGCCTACACTACTATAAAGACTGAAGGTGACAGATGAGACAACAACGAGAAAACAGACTTGAGTGAGTGACAATTTCACCGTTCCAGTTTCTCAAACATGTTGCATGTCAACATTATAGGTAAATATGCATATGTAATATTATTAATAGCCAAAATTTGAGGGAATTCAGGCATATCCTATTAGAGTATTCTTTCAAGTGTGTAAATAAAATGATGAGTGAATATATTACATGAGAGACTCTAGAAGCAATAAATGCGCACGTTGTTGTTAACTATTTCGCGAGGCTTTCAAAGATTTGAAGTAAAAGAAAACACGCTTCGTGTGAAAAGGATAACGTGGCATGACAACATAAGATTATAATAACAAGTTATATTTTATGCAATGCAACATTACAATAATGCTTTCAAACATAACATGTCTTATTGACACAATAACTGGTCTTAAACTGATACTGTAACAAATATATTATAAAATGCATAATACATAAAGTAGTGACAGAATACCGTAGAGTTGTACTGAACAGAAAGCGAGTAAAGAGATTATAACATAGTGACGGATTATTTATTATCGTTCGTAATGTAGCTTTTCCCCATAATGATCCCCCACAGTTGTGACGTTTTGTTGACTTTGGTCTTGAAGGTATGTATATGAGTGTGAGAGTAAGAAGAAGTTAGCAATCCTAAAACTTGAAAAAATATTTGCATCTCCATTTTCTCGTTTTCGTACAACTCCACTGTTGATGACTTATTAATAAAGGTGATAAGTCTTTATATAATTGTTCAATGTTCTGATGAGTAACATTTTATAAGAGCCTAGACGCAGCAATCAATAATCTTTTTAAAATGCAAAAACTAAGAAAACATTATGTTACTTTTTATGAATACGGTTGTTGTCCATATCAACATACTGCTGGGATTGACATGCCATCATGTCAGTCCAATAAATATTCGAGCATTATAGACAATGACAAAAGGATTTAATGGTCCCATTTTGGATGATAATTAAAACAAAACGCAAATAATAATATCAATTCTTTGCTTTATGGTGGCTGCAAATTTGATAAAGAAGCTTGCGGTAGATGAACATGATCAGCAGTTGATTTCAAAATGACATTTTTTGATTTCATCGTGAACTGATGCCTCGGATGAACAATTAAGCATGTTTGGAATAGTTCATAGACATATTGTTTGTAATAATGGTAAACATGCTTCATTGTTCATGAGAGAAGCGTATTGTAATAAAATATCAGAAACATAAAGAAAAAAGGGCATGCACATTTTTGTTTAGCAATATTTGTGTGTTTTTTTTATGTGGACAAGCAGTAAATCATTGAAACAAAGGAAATAAGGAAAGGAAATTGGAGTATCCGGGCAAAATACACTGACATTTTGTTGGAGTCATGCTCGTTATCTCAACCAATTTTCTCAGAAATCCTAATGAAAACACAACACTGGATGTGTACACTCCACAAATCCAGCAACATATTATTTAACAACACAACATTATTTGCTCATTTCTTATTTGATGTTATTCTATTCCAAACAAATTGAATTACACGCATTTGAACTGTTTACCTAACTTCTTATCTGCTAATGACAGTTCTCATTAGGAAATCGCCCTGACACACGAGTCCAACTTACACACACGTACTTGATCTTGATTTCTGATCAAAGTAAATAGAAAATGTGGAAGGAAAAGATTAGTGATCATTATTGGCTGTCATTCCAGTTGAGGTACCATATCCACCAGAGAGGTGGTGTGATGGTCATCGTAATAACTCTTGATGCCTTATGAATTATGAAGCATATTCGTCTCGTCTATGCACTCAACCACTCCACAGGCTTTGCATTGGGATTGATGAAGTCCCCATCAATTCCATTACAACTTTTCCTTTTAGCCCCATTGTTCTTTTATAGGGAGTTATACATCGAGCAGTTTGACAGACTTGATCAGTCTATAATTGGGTCCACAAGAAGACAGACAGTTTTACAAGGTCTTCTTTCCGTGCTTTCTACCTTACCACAAGGTACGTAACGTTAACGGATTCTGTCTTCCAGACATATTCTCCCATGAAATTTGATATTTTGTTTACCAAGCATCATTTTCCAACTACTGCAATATTATTATCACTTGGTTATTTTTGCTTAGTTTTCTCGTTTTCGATTACGTTATGAGTCGCTAATTGTAAGTATACTTATATTACTTATACCCAAGTGCATTACTGTTTCCCAAATTTTCTTCGAGTGTCGGTTACAAAAAGTCAACAGCCACTGTCTTTCCAAGTTAGTTCTATTGGTAAACCAACAGATTGTCAGTTTAGCCTACCATAGTATCCTATGATTAACAAAATGTGCAGGCAAATTATTTACATACTTTTTGTTACAATTGTGTATAACTGCGCATTTACAAAAACGGATTTTTTTTCTTAACCAGAAAGTAATGTTAAAACCTTTCGATCAGATTACGTATCAATTTTTAATGCTGATTGGACGAATGAAAAATACATGTGACTCTGAGTTGAGCAATGACGTAAAGTAGAAAAAAACTCACTCACGTGAACCCCGTAAACTGCTACGTAGGGTTTAAGAACTATGGATTCTATTTTCAATTACTATAACAAATATTAGGTGTATATGTGATTGTGTTACGTGTGAATTTCATTGTGTAGGCGTTTTCCTATAAGGATTTAGAAAACATATTTTGTGGGAACTAGGAATATAGGACAAGTCATAAGTGTATGTAGCTCTTTTGCATAAAAATATGCATATTGTTGTTGTTGGCTATAGTACCTTCTTCCAATATTCCTACAAAAACAAAAACACCTAATTTTCAAACGGCGTGCTCAGTGTAAGTCCTTTTACAAGAAAAATAATAGTGACAGATACATCGCTTCTTTTCCTCGAGATAGTAGTACACGCAGCGTTGACTTTTTCTTTTTGTCGTGTTATTTTCTTTATGAAAAAAAGTAAACTAGGTAAGTACCTATTTCCTTCCAGAGCATCATTATTATTTATTCAATACATTCACCTAGATGTCTTTTTGTAGGTTTATCACAATAAATGTGATATATTTGGTAAAAGTACGAAATCATAGAAACATATGTAGATACATGAATGATTTTTTTTAGACATATACAAAGAAACGTCTCTCATTTCAAAGGCTATATTAAATCAATCGGGGTGTATCTTTTGATTTGGGGGTAACTGGAGATTATCTATCAATTCTAACATACGTTTCAAAATCAAAACATTGTCAATATTGAAAGAAAATATTTATTGTTCATGATACGCCAAGCGAGTGCATAACGAGCAAAAAAATGGATGTATAAATAAATACAATGTAGGTGTACATACCATTAGCATAATGATTGTAATGCGAATGCTAATGGGTAACATTGATTATCATGCAAAGATTGTAAAATCAAAAGGTTGAAAAGTGTCAAAGGAAAAAAAACGTTGAGTCTCGTTTTTTTATTTTACTATAATTTTACCCACCTATAATTTTTTTCACCTGAACCAACCAAAAAAAAGCAACTTTCGCCTACCTCGATCATCATTCCTATCACCAACAACGCAACATGCAAAAAAATTCAAAGATCAGTGGGAAATGTATTAAAAAAATATGTAGCTGGAGTTGGAGAGTGAGGTGACATGAAGTCAAAGAGGCATAGGAGGCTATAATTTTGGGGAAATACGTACATATGGCAAATATAAACGTGCAAGCTACATATAATAAGCTACTTAAGAAATCGATTTCAAATTCTCAATGATGACTGTTCCTTAACATTTAAACGCAGAGAGAGAAAAGTATGAAAATTGACAGGAGACAAGAACAGATACACAAAGCATACAAAGTTGTTAAGAAGAAAAGTTGTAACTTTTTGGATACGGACGAAATCTATGGCGTGTTGCAGAGGAATATTTGTACATGCATATGACACACAACATAACAACAAAAAGGAATAGAAATTTATTTTTCACTGGAATCGAGTGGAATTATTTTACATGTTTTGCATTTTATCTAGAGGGGAGATCTGTTTTTCGGGATTTTGGAAAGGATTATTGTGAAAAAAATATATGAGAATTTGACTCAATACTCTTCTTGAGTGAGTTGTAAGGTAAGCAGTGCGCTACACGGTGAGCATGCTGCTGCGGGGGAGCTAAATTTATAATATTCGGATTCAATTCTGTTGTATTTATCTTTGAAGTAATTTGTATGAGTGCTCGGACAGTGTTGGACATATTGTTTTTTTTGAAACAAGATGGAGAATTTAACGGGAGCGTTTGCAACTTTACCCAGGGAGCAAACGCTGGAGTTACGATCACAGTTTATTCCGTAAGTTAAATATACTCTAGTAAACTAATATACGTAAACATGATAAATGTATACCGCACTGTAATGCAGTATAATATATTATATGTAATATACATAATAAAATACTTTATACTTATAGGAAAGTTTGTAAATTACACTTTGAAAAATCACCAATGAAAGTAACTCGTGCGAAAGGTAAGATCATGTTCCCTCTACATTCAAAATTGAAATCAAATCTAAAAAATCCCTAGTTTTATACACATAGATATCTATAAATAGCCATTTTAATGACATTGAATTCACATATTAACGTCTGATATAATCATCAATGTTTTTTTGTAGTTGGGACACTGTAACCCAGCCGTGGTGGCAGCTGCCAAAACTGCCATGCTTCAAATGGGTAACGTGTCCCTTGGCATGAACAACATGGCTTCCGAGTACGTGAGCAAATTGAAAGCTACATTTCCACCTGAAATTGACACATTCTTATTCGTCTCCTCAGGGTGAGAAAATTACACCCGCCATATACCAATCTTAAGAACAAGATTATTTACGCAACCCGCATCAACAATATATAACAACAAAAGCATAAATTCCAATTCTCCAATGGCAAAATTTTCATTCAATTCATTATAATATGTACATTTTCTCTATTTTAGTTCAGAAGCAAATGATCTTGCCATCCAAATGGCTCGATTGTACACCGGAGGCTATGATGTGGTTTCAGTTGAGAGGAGTTTTCATGGTGGGCTCTCAGTCACGAACCATGTAAGTCCTCGACAGTTCACTAAAGAAGGTAGGTTGACAAACCAACTGAAAAAACAAACATGTGAAAGGACAATATAAAAGAAGTCACAAAGTAGATCATTTAATGCCATATTATTCTCTCATCTCTGTTACGTGTCAACAAAACATGTTGATATAAAATCACTCGCTGTATCCTCGTCATAATTGTTATTAAAATGTTGATATAGTTTTTCCTCTATTTGCTGCTCTGATTTTAGAAAAGTGTTCAGACTGGGTGCACGTCTTGCAATGCCCCGACCTTTACCGTGGACGACATCGGGACTCCAGTTTAGATGCCCAGGTTGCTACCGAGAATTACTGTATGAATGCGAGACAAGTGATGGAAAACGCTGTACAAACCAAGAAGCGAAAGCTGGCTTGCTTCATCTGTGAGCCTTTAATTACCGTTGCTGGCGTAATTATGCCACCACACAAATGGCTCCATTCCGTGTACCAGGATATCCGCTCATTTGGAGGATTGGCTATTGCGGATGAGGCACAAAGTGGACTGGGTCGATGTGGAGCTTCTATGTGGAGCTTTCAAATGTTTGAGAATCTCGTTCCCGATATCATCACAATTGGCAAGCCTCTAGGAAATGGACATCCTATGGCTTGTATAGCTACAAGAAGTAGTATTGCTTCAAAGCTAGTGACTCCAGGGAGTCATGAGTATGCTTGTGATTTGGTTTGCGCTGCTGTGGGACTGGCTGTTATAAATACGATGAGATCACTTTCTCTTCAGTTAAATGCGAGGACAGTGGGAGATTTTTTGAGGGAAGGAATACGAGCTTTGGCTGGAAAGCACAAAAACATTGGTATGTTCTCTGTGTTTTAGTAGTATCACAATAATGTTTAAAGCTAGTGTTTTTCATGAGGGATGATGATGATGATGATGACGTTTTGTGATAACCTCTGATTTGTCAATAATTTCAAGGGCAAGTGAGAGGTGCGGGGTTGATGATTGGTGTAGAGATTGTCTGCAGTCAGTTATCACGCAAGCCAGCGCGTGATTTAGCAGAGAGGATCTGTTACATGTATGTACAGTAATTTATGTGATTTGCAAGTTTTAAATTTCAAATGAGATGATGAATTTTTGGTGGTATCATATGCAATAGGATGTTGGAACATTTCATAATTGTGGCAAACGATGGTGTTCACAAGAACGTACTCATTTTCACTCCTCCCATGTGTTTCTCTTGTGAAAACGCCCACCACATTATTCTCGCTTTGGACAAGGTACTCAAAGAAATTGAAGCCGAAGCTGAGGAGACTGCCACATCGTCAGTGGCTTCGGCGTCTTCCATTCCCATGCTGGGTGTCAGCGGGGATATGATCTTATCTTTGGATGAAATTTTGGGTTTTGCGGAATCAGCGCATAAGAGAGTTGTAAGAAGTGGCAGCAGCAGTAGTAGTAGGAGTATTAGCGACCTAGAGGTTGGGGTAAGTGGAATACGGAACGTTGTGCCATCGTTGCCAAGTATAAAAACTTTGCTGGATGGTTTGGCACAAGAGTATGATGACGGAGGATACGTGACCTCGAATAGTTTTGCGTCGATGGACTAAGAAAATGAGATTTTTTATGCTGTACAAATTATAACATGACTGATCTGATTGAACTTCAAGATAATATACATTATCTGATCTATAAAATGAATAAATGAATATATTAAGAGCTAGCAATTGAGTTATGCAACTTACAATATTTACCTATATATTTAGGTTGTATATAATATAAAATATAATATGTTAATTGAAGCATTGCAAAATACCTTTTTTCTTTTGTATTAACGTTTTTTTGTACATTGATCAGATGAATTATTCAACGAAAATAAA
>JAHZNC010004003.1:0-14717 GCA_027744095.1 Zhuqinia jingwanae | reverse complement strand
GATCAAACGAGAAGCAATATAATATGAATAGGTAAGGAAAAGGGAAACATTTTCTTTTGTTGCCAGCACAGCATCTCATCATCATCTTCTTCTTCTTCATCAATATAATGATTGCATACAACATGCACTCATGTATGATGATGATGATGATATATGTATGTGTGTGGGAATTTTCTGTGATGCTATCTTTTAACCTTTTATTTTTTTGCAACCCACAACCTATCTCACCTACTCAAAAACAAATGAAGAAGATGCAAGTTAATAAAACACACACACACAGGTGAAGCAACATAATAAATTTCAACTAGAAAATAGATATATGTGGATGAAAAGGTAATATAATAATAATAATAATATGCAAAACTAATCGGTTTTCAGAAACCAACCACTTTTTGACCTTTTGACACTCAAAAAATAAAAATTCACAAGAAAATAGTCTAGCATTTTGGCAATTACTTTAGTATTTTTCTGGAATTAATCAAAGTCGGTCGTTTGGAAAATTATGCATGTACATAATGTTGGTGCTTATTCATTACTATAATAATGCACAACATTTAAATACCTATTCATACACAGCGAATATTAAAATTCAAACATATGCATATATGGTGTCAGTCGGAGTCGGTGTGTTGTTGTTGTAATCAAAAGGAATGGTGGTGTAATTTTTCAACTAAAAAAAGTAAAGTCTCTTCTGATGAATACAAATTGTATATAAAAAACAAACGCACACACAACATGTGTATTTACATGGTATATGCACACATTTTAGACCATTTTCATCCATCTTCTCATTTATAAGCAAAGGTCATATAAATATTTCTGTACTCTAAAACTTTTGTTTTCCTCTTTCATTTTGAATGCTGTTGTTGTTTCTGTTTGCATGGTTGGATGCTCAATAATTTATTTATATTTGCTTAGTAAACTTTGTACATAACCCTAGCACAACACACCGTAGGATAATAATAAAAATTCTCGCCTTTTGGTTAAAAAAAACCCATAAAGTAAAATCTAAAATATTAAACTTTTTTTACCGGAGGATCTTCTTGCATTGCAACATATCCTTGTGATTTCAAAACCAGGGGGTACCAACTTGGTACTACTACCAAGTTAGCAACAGCAGGACTACAAGCACAGAAAATCAGTCTTGTCAACATCACATGCTCATTAGTAACTTTTTTTCTCTATAGATGATAGAGGATATATTCATTCATATTAAAAAGTATGCAAAGTTGCAAAACAGCAAAGATGGTTTGGTCAAAAAAGTAAAATGGAGTGTTTAGTAGAGTGCGCATTACTTTAATCCTATAACACTTCAATATTACTTCGCATTTCTCTTATCACCTCTTATTTTTTTGAACTAAAAAATGACTGGACCAATTTTACTTGAATTACACTTGTTATAAAATTTTAACGCTGGAGTCGGTTACCATAAATAACGTCCAATCGCAGAAATGCATTTCGGTTTACAAGTTACATTTTTATTTTTTTTAGCGCGATACTTCATTAAAACTTTAGGCTACGCAGTATTTTATGTTCTAAAGGATTGGGCCTTCCTATCTACTTACTTATATAAATAATAAATATCTATTCTGGGAGATTGTTTAAACCCTAACTTCCGTGATGGTGCCCAGTGTTCAGCCAAGTAATGAAGATTATAGGTGCAGTAGGTGTTCGGTATAGAAAAACGAAGATGAATTAATGGATAGTATAGTAATATTGTACTGTTTACATTAGATAGAGCACCAGTAACCCCATTCTTTTCGTTCCCCTTCTTCTTAGTCTTCATTTACCATTTTTATTTTTGTCTTCTTGCTACATGTATCTATTATCATTCTTGTATACATCCGCGTTAAAAATTTGTTTTGTAATTTTTAAGTAAACTACCAAAAAATAATTCCTCTTTCTAGCAACATTAGCGAACCAAATGTTGAAAAGTTTCGTAATTACACTTGGTCCTCTTTTGCAACTTTTATCGCTTGTAATATTTAAGTCATTACCTCATCGCACAACTGACAACTACAACAAGAACAAAGCCCAGCTACTAGATTGGGCGTTGCCTTAGATTTGTGTGTGTGTGTGTGTGTGTGTGTATGCGTGTGTGAATCTTTCTGACTTAAAATGGTAAATGGTCTAGAGAATTATTCATTGATAGTTTATATGACGATGAAATGGTGCCTTTCAGAGGAAATTTTGGTAAAATCTGGCGAAAAGGATATTTAACATTTATCAAAAATTTGTAGCGTGCGAGTGAAGCTTAACAAGCAAAGTTTTAAAAAGTTTTTATCTCTGGAAGCTCCAGTTGGATAGAAGTTGGAAATATCAGCTTTTATACAAATCCGGAATTCTCAGATGAAAACTAACAAGAAAAACGAAAGTTGCTCAAGTGTTCAAGCTGACACTCACTTGTTTTATAAAATAGCACAGAGCACAGAAAGTAATAGGTGCCAGGTGCTAATGAAGGCACGATAATAATGATGATATCTATCAATATTCAAAGTTCATTTTATCCTACTTTTTGTTTTTGTCTGCCCGTGTGTCTAACATTCTTTTTTTTCTACAAGAAGAGACCTTACAAATCTCTCATTTCCCTACGTTTCTTTTTTTTATTATTATAGACTGAAAAAATAAAACCACAATACAATCTTAGTTTTCGGTATTTCAATTTCATGCTAGAATTATGGCTGCGCCTCTTCTTGGTTGTCAGAGTCAGAATGTCTACCTTCATGTCCTATTATCCAATATCCAGAAACCTTCTGTTTTATAGTAGCTGTGTAATAAACGTTTATTCTTACAACAACAGCTTCGTCAACCACCTAGCCTACAGAATGAACCTAGTCTTCATTGTTTTGTTGCAGCACAACAAAAAAACAAATTATTTATTATTGTTTCTAATAATAATAATAGTAGTATTGCTCATTTTCCATTTTTATAGCAGTCTACCTATGTACTATTTTCCATGCTAAAAAACAAGCTTTGGGTTTATCACACACAACTCTACTGATCATGTCACGTTCACTCATACTCATTTTGAGGTTTAGACAGAGTCCGATATATCATGATCAGCAGGACTCAGGACAAGAAAGGAGGATCATTTCATCATATCATTCCGTATCATAATAATAGTAGTATTATCCCATTCACTCTCTTGTCATAATATATATATGCTTTGTTTTTTCTCTCTCTCATCTTCTTATTATGAACTTCATCTCTCTCCCTCTCTCTCTCTGTTCTTTCTGACAACCTAGCAATCAGGGAAGGTGATCTTGGACGAAGAGACAAAAGGTTACCTCCAAGCCAAGCAACTACTATATCCAGCCAACAACAGCCGAACAAATAAGATCCAAATTTTGTTTCTCTTCTACATTTGACGACATATATATGGTCTTTGTTCTTCAAATATATACAGCGAATATTACTGAAGCTCCCAGCTCAAGTCTGTCTGGCTGGATAGTTCAAAAGAAAGAGCAACAATTACCTACTTATTAATGCTGCTGTTTGCTACTCACGTATTTGTATTTTTTTAGCCATGTTTTTGCTCGGATTCCTACAGTACAAAGTACAACGTGTATTTGGTACTTAACTTGCTATTATTTAGAATTATTATTATGTTGCGTAAATACTAAATACTCATATCCCCACACACAAGACTTACATGTATATTATTTGTTGTGCATATTGTGCAGTGCGCCAGCAGCAGCATGATGTAGAATCTGGCTTACAGTTGGATATTTTAACATTTAAGCCACAAGGTAGCAACATAAATTGTAACTTTTTTTACCTTGTATTGCCACTAGGCAATATTATTTAATATTATCTGTGTACATCCATGCAAGTGTTATATTTTCCATTTCAATAGAGATATGACTTTACTATTAAAAATCACAGTCACTCACAACCAGATTGCAATTTCTGTTGTGTCAGCATGATCATTCCAACAGATGTAAGTGATTTAGTGTACGCTTGGGCGAGACAGTTAGGAGAAGAAGAATAGAGAATAATAATATGGATGGAGCCTATAAACACAGATTTTATTTTTTGTGCATCCAATATCATCCAACGTGTTCTGCAGAAGAACTGATTTTTTATACATTCTTTGACCCTATCAAGTTGGAATGAAAATGATGATGATGAAAAGTTGTGGTAGGCAACTAGTAGTAATATGCAATAACAATAATAAAGTTATGCATATAAAGTAGTGTGTAGAATTTAGAATAGGTGGTCATCGTCATCAACAACATTACCATCTTCATTGTTATTATTACATTAACTTGCTGGAAAACAACAAGCGACCAATAATTTCGTCTACTTTTTTGCAAATCTCAACTTTATCCTCTCTCTCTCTCTCTCTCTCTCTCACTCTCCCGCAGTAAATGAAATACGTCAAGTGAGTGACTTGTCTTCACAGTTGTTGTAGAGCTGACTTGACTTTGACTACTTGAGCTTCTTCTTTTTCTTGACACAGATGTTGTTTTTCTTGTACACATCCAAAATGTGCATTTCTATTTATTTTTTTGCAGATTGAAATGAAATTGTATTCGCCAATTCAATTCTCTCACAGTCAAAAGCATATTATCATCAGGTGAGGTTTTTTTGAATTGCCAAATCTCACCCTCATTCTCCTTTGCTTTTGTTGCAAAAATAAAATCTAGGCAAGCAAATAACGATAACAATAATGAACATGACGGGAGAAGAGGGAGAATGACGCGATGAGATTGGATTGTGACTTGGTGAATCTCTTCTTGTTCGGGAGAACTAGCAGTAGTAGTTGCTAGGCCCTCCTTTTTTTGTCATGTCGTAGTCGTAGAATAGTGGTTCTAAAACTTGGTGAATAATTTATTACGATACCCATATATAGGTACGTATACAACAATATGTACGTACACTATTACACACATGTAAATACATTCACAAAAAAAAAGTGAGGAAGAAGATGATACAAAATGCCTTGCCAACTAACATTTCTTCAAAGCAGCAACATGAATGTCTCTCAGGATTAGATTTTAGGAATACGACACAAAAATGAGTATTCCTTTTGGTGGAGGTACTGGCACTTGTGGTAGTGTATTATGTTATAGTACCTACTAGTTATTACAAGACCACGACCATTGGTCCTTTTGTTTTGTTACCACCAGTTATCTTCACATTTTTTTTCAAGAGACTCATTCTCATTGTTTGTGAACTGAGTATACCAATTTAACAAAACAATATCTTGGCAAAGAAGCTAGGAATGCAATAATGCAAAAACATATGTATTATATTTTGTACTTATCAAATCACGAAAAAAAACAAAGAAAAAAGATGTTGATATGTTCAAGTAGTTTTCTTGATGATGACGAACATTGTGAAGGAGAGCACCAATTTTACAAATAAAAAACCAAACCAGTGTAAAAAAAATTAAAGATGGTCAGTTTTAGTTTTAATAAGAGAACACGTTTTCGCATGTCATCAGCTGTGTATTTTACCCTTGTCATTTGCCCTGCTGATAAAAAGAGAAACTGAACATGAGATTATTGCGGTTGACTGGTACTTTTAGTTACCTAAAAGTGCACAGTTTTGAAAGAGGATCTCTTCTGATTGAAAGAAAAATGCCAATGTATTTACGTAGCATTTGTTTTGTTCTGCTGTGATGCTCAACCTCGCCAGTGCAGTCGTCGTAGTTGCAGCAATACATGCAACATGCATGTTATAGAGCTAGCAGTAGTGACTGACTTGTTTTTTCACTGCTTCCTTTTTCTTAACTTGATTTTCATGATTTGAATTTCAGGTGAAAATGGAAAAGTGTAAAAGATTGAATATATGATTAGTATTATTATTACGCCATTTTAATGGAAATTGATGAGACTATATGGCAGCAGCAGGTTCCTGCGCTTTGTACTAGATTATTTGATAACACATCATTTTTATTGTTGATGATAATGATGACGTTCACGCCAAGGTGCTCTGATGATGTCTGTTGTGCTGCTGCATTGTGCAGTATTATGAATCGTGGTTTGGTTTGTTTGGTTGGTGGTCCACCGACCATACGCGATCGTGTACATTTTATGTCGCGTTATGCCAGAAAACGACAAAAGCATACCCATGGCATGGCACCATCATCCTCAAAATCGACTGAACAATTGAACGTACAAAAAAGTGAGATCCAAACCAAAATAATAATGATAGGTATATAGGTACCGCATTATAGTAGTAGTAGATGGCTTGGTTTTGATGATGAAAAGACCTTCAAAACAAAAACAGACACTTTGACAAAGCAAAACAAACAAGAAACCAAGAGTCTGCAATTTATTGGTTGGAATTTAACGCAAATATGCAGTATTAATAGTTGTAGTTGCAGCGTAAGCGAAGTAATTAAACTTTTGTTTTGGCTCTTATCATTATCATGATTATGATTACAATATATAGCTATGTCAACAAGACAAATTTGTGCTCACTTTTCAAACATTTGTGAAATGTGCTGTTGTTATTGTAAGCATACGAATTCGTACATATACATATTTATATCATAATATTGATACTCACAGGTACCTATGAAATTTATACCAAATTCAATTAAAATAGTATGCATTTTCTATCACAATCAGCAGCAGCATCAACACAAGATTCTATTTTAAATACAACAAATAAAACTGGTGTGTGCCAGTCAAAACAAAACAAGCAAGCTGAGCAAGCTAGTCCCTCTATAGCACAAAAAAATGTGTTACGATGGCATCGTTTTTTAATAGGTACTTAAGTCTATTGCACACTAATGCCTAATAGTGGAATGATGGCCACGAATATTTGTGTTTTTATTGTTGTTGTGTCTATTGTGCAGAAAAAAAATCAAGAAAAGAAGAGCTCTACAATAAAAAGGGACAGTGGTCAGTGCTGGCATTACGGTGGCGGTGGTATACTCAGACATGCCATTATAAATCACAGTTGGTTTTTTTATTCGCTTGGAATTTTTACGCTTAAAGTGCGAAGAAAAAAAGAATTTATGTCCCAAGATGCCGCAGAGTGCGAACAGATGTGTACAACCAGGTGAACAAACAACACCCAGTGTTCAATGGAAACTATTATTATGATGATCTAAATGATTACAAACAAATGGAGATTTGATTTGATTTGTGAATTGAGTTATCTTGTGTCATACGTTATTATAAGGCTATGTATTTACGTATACTAGGGAGGTGAACGATTGCAATTGACAAATTCCTACGGGTCATCATTTTGCTCATAATAATATTCATAATATCAACAACAATGTATTTACGCACCCGCTACTAACTAAATTAAGAAAGAATATTATAAAGGAACAAAATATCTAGAGTTATTATGAAGATGATGGTGATCATAATATCATTATTATCCGTACGATGATGATCATATTATTTTTTTATGAGGAGGGACTAGGGTAATATCAAATACTAATGAACAATTTCTGTTTCGGCAATTCATTTTAAATATATAATGGATTATTGTTATGAGCAAAATGATGACTAGTAGGAATTGTTAGGTGTAGGAATTGTCTCCAGTAGGAATTGTTCAATGGGAATTATCCTAGACCCCGTATATTATACAAGGATAAACCATTTATATTGGCAGATCGTAATAACAAAATAAAAATATTGCGCGGGCTTATGTTGGTATGAAATCAAATTTATTGCCATATAAGATGTAATTTAGTGGCGGAATTTCTTACAATGCACTTTTCCATCGTATCGGCTTTTATTCTTTCTCAACACCTGCAGCTTTATGAAGGAAATTATAATTGTTTTGTTATACATATGTTATATTATTATGTACTACTGTAATTTGTTATTATTGTTGCTGTCAAACCAATCCAAACAACACCAAATAAAAAATAATGATGTTGATCAATCATTTGTTTGTTATAAAAAATAGTTTCGCAGAATAGATATCATAGAGCATACCGTTCCGTCCACTAATACTTGATTTAGTTGGCTCTCTTTCTCTCTCTAAAAGCAATTTAGATATTTTTGCTTCCTTATTATATGCCTATTTATTGCACAAAAATGTTGTACTATTAGCTATGTATATAATTCACGCTTGAAGACAGGTATAATATATATTTTTGTAATTGAATACTTCACACGTGATTAAATTGAGCGTGTGTTTATATAAAAGGACCATATTATTACAACTACAAATGCAACACATTTATTTAATATGACAGTAAAAAGAGCATTTTCTTTTGTTGCATTTCAATTAAAATTGCAACGCTGCACTCATTCTTTTCGTCATTCACAATCACACCACACAATCAACTGACAACTCTCGAAATAAAGCATCATTATGCGTTTTTTTTTCTTCTCTTTCTTGCTTTTTTATGTTCATTCATCCGTGTCTTCTTTTATTTTGATAAGTTGTACTCGTCGTCGTGGAAAAATAAATTATAACACGTAATATTCTATTCATTTATATGTGTCGTGTTGTTGTTTACGTATGTGTGTTGATGCTCGTATACATGCACGACCAAAAATAAATTTAGAACTTAAAAAAAAGTAACCGTATCATCGTCATGTAGCATGTAGCTGTACAGCTTCCAACAACAACATAATGAAGTTACTTTTTTTATCAATGCAACAGATTAAAAAAATATGGTGCCTTTTTGTGTCTGCATTAGTTTTTCATTGTTGTTCCATTGTCTCTTTAAATCTTTGTCTAATGTCGTTCATTTAAAAAATCTACTTATTCGAAGAAAATTTCTATGCACCAAAGTATACAACTGCATACATATTGACATTCTACTCCATCATATGTACACCACCATATAACAACTCGCAAAATAACTCTCCCCTTCTCATCGTTCTACCAACAAAAAGCTACAAAAAAGTCTTCGCTGAAGTTAGGTTATTGTTGCCATGAGATTTGCAAAAAAAAGAAGCCCTAGGCTAGCCTTTTTAAATCTCATAATCCACAACCAGCGCAGCATCACCGTCCTAACATACCACCACATCAACGTGCTCGTTGTATTGAGGATGACGGTGGTGTGGTGTAGTGGTGACATGGGGACTGGGGACTCGATTTAAATATACGAAATATGTGTGTAGCGTGTATAAATGCATACAACAGCAACACCACACGGACATTCTTTGATTTATTTCACTGGCAAGATTATATGGCAAGATAGAAGTTTGTGATCTTGATGATTAGGTATATGTTACTAACAGCGATTTCTCTTTATCTTCGTAGTCAATAGCATATAAAGAGGATTTTGCAAAGCAGACGAGGACCATTTTTTTTTGTTGCAAAGTATGTTCACATAGCCATACAACAAAGCTGAGAACGGTCAAGCATAGGTTATTGATCAGTGATCAGCAGCAAGCAAACCTTAAAAAGGAATTAAAGATCTTACACATTTTTATTGCTTCCACATACATAACTACACAATAATAACATGTATAAATATATTCATTGACACGGTGTTATATCGTGTTGTTGTGTCTCTGTCGTGACGTGATGATAGACGGAATTGTGATTTTTATCATCATACACACAATACAAAAGTATACGTACTACGTAATACATACGTACGTGCCAGGCAACCCAGCAATAATAATAAAAACAAATTGTTGATAACAATTTGTTGTATGCATATTTATATACGTATTACCTCCATCACACACTATACACTGACATACACCAACAACTTCAAAGGAAGACGGAACGAGGAAGCAAGCATACCAAATTTATCATTTTATATTCGTGAAATATTATTATCATATTTTTTTTTAAAGAAATATTCATGCATGACATGAGGAACTTCTTTTGCGGCTAATATGCTGCTGGCTGCTAGCATGAGTATAAGTAATTGATGCGCGTGAAGCGTAAAAAAACGTGAATTGCCAAATGAAAAGGTACGCAGCAGAGAGTCATAATGTCACTAAGTTATTTTTTATGACTGAGGAGGAGATGGGATGGTACTGATGACAGTATAATAATATATTTTTTATATTTCACGATGACACGTTGTTGTCAGTTTCTTCACTACTTACTCCAAGTTTAATTGACTCAGCACCGTTGTTGCGCTGTACTCTGCCGACTCAAGTTATTCGAAGTTTATTACCTATATGCGCATCTCTGAGATGGTATATAAGATCACTATAATTGTAAGCAAGTGGCTGAAGCGAGTCTCGTTAACAAAGAGAAGGAGGAAGCAGCCAAGAGGACGTTAAAAATTACAAAAAAATTATCAAAAGTTAGAAAAGTCAAAACTACTCCGTAGTAAAGCATATATGAAGTAGCGCGCAATGTTGTCAGTTGTAAACTAAAGTGCAGTTTTGGGATTATGATATCGAGGAGCATTGACATTTTGATGTAAAAATCTTTTTAGTATGTACATATATTACAACGTTTAGTATCTTTGCATCTTGGAATTGAGCATTAGACATATTCTTTTATTTGTCGATAAGAAGGGAATATTTCAGAGTCTTAACTTTTTTTTAAAGCTTTGCTAAACAATTGAACTCTCATGAGGATTTCATTCCAGGACTCGAGGCCTTGCCCTAATTGTAACACGCTCGTGAGTTAAATTTCAAGCCAAATCAGTTTCGGAGCCTCCGTAATGTCCTTAGGTGAGAGCGACGGAGCCACAGACAAAAACTACAATCTCATTAAGTAGCGCCATACGACGGCTAGATAAGTAGTAGCATACAAGGTAGCTGCATGATGCGCGATGCACAAACGTAAAAATACGCATACATGTACGTACACTGTCAACAACATATATGGAAGAGGCGGTTAACAATCATAAATCTTATCGTCATGACTGTAGTGCACAGCAAAAGCATGAACAGAGGCAGTAAAAAATTACATTTATTTTTAATGAGGATGATCATGAGGAGGATCCATGCCGTCGACATAAGTGTTGAAGGAGCGCGAGCTTCTATAATCTATCGTAGTCATAATTGCAAATTATAATGTAATTCGCCTAATTTTGCTGCAGGTTGTCCCCTTGCCTGAGAAGTGGAGACTTGTTTAAAAGGATGACTGAAAATTACACACTGGCTTAAGTGACTTACTTGGCTGCTCATGATTTACACTGTTGCTGCTGCTGTTAAAATGCAGAGATACGTAGGTATATGTACTTATGTGTACTTTTTATATTTTTATGTAGCAGTTTTAACGGTACATTAAGTAAATATGAATAGTCTCCCGTTCCTTCCGTGCACCACCAAGTAATAAGAATGTATTTGCGAAGCAGCCACACACATAATAATAAAATGTCATTGCTGCTGCTACAATGCCAGAAGGAAATATGCAATTTTTCAGTTCCCCTCAAATAATTTACGGTATTTGCAATTTGCTATGCAACTAACAATTATTGTCAATTTCTTTAACGTTCTTCTTCATCGTTAGATACATTAGTGCTCATTCTTCTTTTTTGACTTTGGTAAACTGAGAAGGAGAAGAAGAAGAAACAAGCCAAATTTTTTTAAACAACAAGGTGAAGAAGAGAATGTAATTTTTTCTACTTTCTGCACGAAATTCATTGAAAATCGATGATGAATGTGGTAATGATGGCGACGTTTATAATTAATTTTTGTGGTGACAATGCCAAGCAGTAGTAATAGTGAAACTTGTAGTGGGGCAATATGTGTTACTGCTGATAATGCAGCGTTGACAGTCGTAAAAATGCCGTGTCGAGAATCGTTCATTGGAAAGGTGACGAGCAGATTTTTGTGAGAGACAATAAGACAGAGAGACTCAGAAAGAGGCACATCTAAAAATTTATTCACAGACTATAAAGAACGTCAATAAAAAGAAGAGAGACTAAGAGAAAACGATTAGGTATGTTAGATAATGGGAACAACGGCTTTTAATATTTAAAAGGGGGTCTTAAAAGCCTTTAAATAATTAATCTTATTATTACAAAGCAATTTTTGTAATTAAATGCGGCTTTAATACTTACTCACATTTAAATTTTTCGAAAAAATAAAAATCCAACCAAAAAAGAGTCATCCATTGTTGTACACTTTTTTTTGCTAGTTGTGCATTTAAGAATTTAAGTTAAATATGAGCTTCATGAAGAGAAGCTTTTCACATTTCGTAAAGCAATGTTTTTTTTAAATAAGGAAAATGAAAGTGTTTTTGGAGGGATGACATTTTCAGTTTGATTGTTAACGAAGGTATATTATGCGCTTTCTTCATTTTCAAGATCGCATTTGACTCGTATCTTAGTATATAGGACGTCGAACACTGAAAAAAATTTCTAAGTGGATGTCTGAAAATAGACGTTGAAATTGAAAAGTGCGACACGTGAGCCCAACTACGAAAATGCATTTCCTTTTTCCTTGCTTGATTACTATGTAGTACAATTACAAGTAGAAAATTTACATAATGAGATTGTTATCGCGACGGCTCAACGAACAATTAATGTGTGCTCTTGCTGAGTATATTTTGATATTGGTAGTTCGCTGACTAGTTCGCCGGTGTGCAAAAAAGAAAATATTGGTATACATAAATCTGCATTAGCTACATATACATGTATACAGACATGCACGGATGCATGCTGTGTACTACTGCACACAAGAGAATTGACTGCCCTGTCTATAAATTAAAAACGTCATTTTTTTTACGATTGACTGTGTAATGCTTTCTCTTTTAATCGATGAACGAAGAGGGCATTAACTAAAAGGAGACCGTCACAAAAACGCTACATGCATAATTACAACTACTACAGCAGCACATTAAACCAAAATACTCTTCTATGATCGTTTTTCTAACTAACAATATTGTAATAGCCATGTCAAAGCTTTTTTTACTTCACCTGCGAAAAACGACAAACGGCCATTAAAATATTTAAATTATATATTTAATAATAACATAGCTATAAAGTTACTGAATTGAGACTGAAACTAAATGACATGAATACATGACACGCGGCACACCGCACACCACAACATCAATAAGGAACCCTCAATTTGCATACTCATTTTTTACTATCGGTATGGCATTTGAAATTAAAACATTTATGTTGACTGTCGGACAGATGTGCAAAGTTTATCTACTTGATATATTGAAATGTGGGCTAATGTAAAAAAATACTACAGGAAGTCAAGTATCAAGATACTATTTTAATAGTAATGATGCAAAATCCTTCAAAACAAATATTTACGGTGTACTTCTTAATCTATTACACCCTGAATAAATACAAAACGTTTTTATAAGTGCATTTCTAATAATGCTGTAATACCTGTAAATAAGTAGCTGTGAGTGGCTATGGGGAACTGAAAACATTTGTTTTCTTTGTTGCTCAAAAATGGCTTTCGAATGATGTATGTCACTTGCCATGTCATTAACAAAAAAATATATATTCAGGCAACTGCAAACAAGCACTGTGACTGTGTAGGGTGGATTTATGTAGTAGGTAATATGTATTACTATCTGAATTTCCAGTTAGCAGTCCTTGAAACTTTTCTCAGTGTATAATGTCATGAATCATAATGATTAACAAGTAATGGCAAGACAAACGCATATTCATGCATGCATTTAGATAGTTGTGGTGTAACGCTATCATGATGAATAAAACATTAATATTTTAGTGGGACGTTTCATGGAGTATCCACCTTGAAAAACAAGCAAGGTTTACTGCTACTAGCTTACTAACCACCACACTGAGTGAATTAATTACATTGACAATGTACAACTTTTACATCACAGGTGTATGTAGGTATGCATGAGCACACATGTCTTATTGCCTTATTGCATTGTCTTATTGTAGGTAAATATTTGCGACTAACTCGAATTAAACGCCGTATTTGCCAATATTTAATATATTTGGCACGTGTATATATTGTTTTAATGTAATTACTAGTTACATATATTAATAAAATCAGTATTATACTGGTTGTGGCCCTACTGACTAAATTATGATGTCCAGAGAGAGAGAGAGAGAGAGAGCAAGGTGCAATAAAATAAAACAATAAATACAGAATTGAGATTTCAGATGTCTTCAATTCCATTCACCTTTACCACACGACATGGGAAAAATATTCAAATTATTTATTATATATTTTTTTAATTCAGAAAAAAAACAACACAAGAAGTCAATGTCTTCTCCAAGAACTCAACATGAATTTCGTTCACCTTCACCACCAACAAGTTGAACTATCGCGCATAGTTAGTCACAACTCACAAGTCACAATCTCAAGAAATTTCACCTTGAGCACGAACCAAGAGCACCATTACTATTATCATAATCCAATGCCCATGGAATGGAACAAGGATTTACAAAAACAATAATATACGCTAAAGAATGTTCATGAATTTTCAAACCATTTCAATTCAAATTGCCATTTCTCATTTCTGTTTTTCAAAAGTTTAAAAATAAATACCTATATGCGTACTTTATGATATGATTTGCTTTATCTGAAACATTTCACTAAAACAAGCAGTCATAAAAATGGTAGGCGTACTATTGTCTTGTCTTGTGACTCCAATGAAAAATACAATCATATAAAATATTATAATTGTAACAGGGATTGGATAGAAGGCAGATACACAATTCAGTGTGCAGTTGTATTGGCCAATTTTAGAGCAATGTTCAATGCTAACTGATTGTGACTGTGATTGCAAATATATACATAATAATATGTATATTTGCTATTCACAATCACACAATAATATAATATTCCCTTTGAATTTGAACTGTGCCAATACACAATACCTACATGCATGGTATTTATATGTACATGTATGTACATGGTCAACCTCTA
>JAHZNC010004002.1:0-15398 GCA_027744095.1 Zhuqinia jingwanae | reverse complement strand
GATGGATAACACTGTAGCAACAGGGATTTCTGACCACCATCAACTCCACTACCGAGGTCATCGCTCACATCAACCTTACTACTTTACGTTCATGTAAATAATGATTATAAACAGCTAAAACATCACGGAATTTCTGTTCATATGTCTTCTTACAGTTAGTTGTTAGAATAAATGTTTCATTTTATATGATTGTCAAAAAATCCTATTATAACTATTGTCAATGCAGAATTAAGGTTAGGTCACATTTTGTGTATCGAAATTGGAGTATTATTTTCAGCTCACTTTCCTTTTGTTCTCTCTTATAAGTTAAGTGTTTTATATTGCTTTTGTTATCATTATTATTATTATTATGTATACTAAAAAAGCACGGGTGATTGGTAACACAAGCAATACAATGCAAATGCATCAAGTATTATTATTAGACCGGTATGTAATGTGTATTATTAAAATTGTACAACAAAAAAAAATTATTATCCGCTAGAAGCGCAACTCTTATAATTACTGGGCGGTTGGAATTAATTCTGGAATTTTTATTTGTCAATATTGATTAAAATTATATGTTATTTTGTAATTTTTGTGGGAGTTGTGTATGCACGCTCATGTGCGTGCATAGTTTGTTGTAGCTTGAAAGTAAAAGTGGATACTGAATATAAGATTAAAAATGCTTTATAATATGATATATTCTACATAAAGAGTAGTACTGTTTAAACATTACTTGGAAGATTTTAGAGTTTTTTTCCTGTAACTAGGCCAGGCATATTTTTGAAAGTCATGAGAAAATGCACTGGAAGCTATATTCTTCTATTATTGTTTTATTTTTATTTTTCTGTAACTTCATTGGCTATATACTTTTAATTTGGATGATTAAACACATATTTTTCCGGGTACATTTTATAGCATAACTCTAATTATTGCTGAAATTTTGTAGTATTTAATTAATTATGCATTAACTGGCCCAATTTAACAACAAAATTTAATACTGGAGTTGTCTATGAAATGTCCTTCAAAATCATTACATTAAAATAATGCAATTATAATATATTATTGTAATGCATATATTAGCGTGAGCAAGAGTAATGCACATTGCCCATCTAAAAGCTACATTAATATATAAGCAAGCACACATCTATCGTTACAATTATTCTGGAAGCAGTCTGCGCAATATTTCGCAACACGTTTGTATAAGTGATTGCTCCTCACTCCGATGATAGTGACGAGACATGTGAAGAGCACAGACTGTGACTGCATTAAATTCTTAATGAATGCATGTCCGTTGCCAAACTAAGTACCATCTTTAACAGAACCATTAAATAAGTTAACAATCCAGCTGTGCATACTATCCTACCCAATAATTATCTGTTTGTATAGAGTCTAGGTAAAACCTTTTGCAATTTGCATTCTAATTTAGTATTCACATATATGTGCATGGGAACAGTTATTGCAAAGTAATAAAAAATATCATCAAAATAATTTATGATCATTGATTGTTGATTTTTTATATATAAATCTACCATACTGCTATGATCGACTAGTATATGGATTCGTTTATTCTTTTATACATACCTTTTGGCTATTTAACATAACAATCCAAACAAATTGCATTACCATTATCATTACAGAATATTATTGTTAATGGGAATGACCAAATGACTCAAAAAAAATAAGCTGAATTATATATTTATTAAAGTCAATATTATATTGTACTACCCCTTTCTCTGAATGATGTTTTCTGTAAAAATTTGGAAAAAAGGTCACACAACATGTACTTGGTAAATTTTTCGTATTATGTGTAGTAATAAGTCTATGTACAAAACGCTTTGTCATTTATCATCTCATAACATTACATCTAACTATGCAACGTATATTTTGAACTGGGAATAGAGTCACTTTCATCCAAAGTATAACAGGTTTCTGTGTCCTTCACAAAAATTCAAAAATAGATATATCCACAAAATCCAATCAACAAAAACAAACTAGTTGAGTTATTTCTTTGAAAATTGATGATGAGCATTTTAATAAAGAAGTTGCCTTAAGGTTTGGTAATATGGGGTGACGTGAGACTAAACAAAATTTTGCACTTATTTGGATTTTTTATGTGTATGTGTAATTAAATTTTAATATGTTTTAAACTATTTATTTTAAATATAAAAACGGAAGTTGTAATTTTTTAGTCCCATTTAACATTAAAATTGAATTGACATGGACAGACGTTATCCTAGGTTATTCACATTTTCCCTAAAATATTAAACTGAAAAACTGTTTCCGTGTAAATTTTAACATTTTTTTCTAAAAACAATTCATTAGCAAGAAAGTACGTACACGTGCCTTGACTTTTATTTGTTTAAATAGACATTTGACTAGACAATACATATATTATGCATTTGAACCTGAAGAAATACGGTTAGTATCATTTTGTTTCCTTTAATTAGGCAGTTTATTATCATCAGCATTGGAACATATTAATAATATGTACATATAAAAGTGAAATGGCGACCGTGGCCATGTACTATTTCCTTAATTCAATAACAAAAAAGAATCCAGTTTTGAACTTATGAGCTAAATGCACAAAATTGTGAGAACTTTTTGAATTTACTTCACAAAATTGTCTTGTTAAAATAAATAACGAATTTTTATTTGATGCGTTGCATGCAGTTAAGTTGTTGTTTTAAATCGCATATACTCATTCAGTCATGACTCATGAAGCATAAAAATATAATTCACAATGTATTGCCTTATAAATCACACTGCAGAAAAATATAAGAAGAAAAAAACAAATCATTGTAACCTTTTCTACGTTATAAAAGTAATGATACACATATTGTTGAAGTTGTCCATTTATCCAAAAGGAAGAAATATGTCAAAGAATGTCATTTACTAACCATAGTCTAAAAAATTCTCTTGTTTGCAAGGGATCTATGAGTGATGACAGAAGATAATTATAAATAGTACATATATAAATTCCTTGCAAATCACCAAAAAGTACAAGTTACAAATTTGCTTGAGTGAAAATGGCGAAAATGAGTTTATCATTAAAAACGACAAATATGGCTAATACATTAATTCGCACTTCCAAACAATCAACATTTACACTACTACTTATTACATACATACATACTTAATGGTTATATGATTATCACTTGGGGAAATACTTATTTACATAACAGTGACAGTTTGCATGCTTGAAATAACGCATAAGGTTATAAATAATGAAACACGTTGTTCCATTGTTTGTCGTCCATCATTATCGATATCTCTGATTGTTTATAATTTATAAAGGTATATAGAGACCAATATGTTTTGTTTTCCGTCCTAAAAATAAAATTTCCCTTTCCTTTTCCCATATTTGGGCAGCCATAATAACAAGTCATTTGACAAGTGCAGCAGAGCGTAGAATTTGTCATGCAAAGGGAATATGAGCTTTTACATCATAATAATCATACATCCACAATGAATGACATAGTGCCAGAGTGCCCGAGTGACCAACAATGCAGTGCAGCAGTGCAATGACGAATTTATCCCCACTTTTACTATCATCTACCTTTTTATTTTGTACTTTGTAGTACGAGCATGGTTGTATAGTCCTTTTAAGTTTTAAGAGCGTACAATCAAGTATTATAAATAAATTTTGTTTAGTGATGATCACAATCGCCATTACTTACTATTTATATATTTTGTCTGGTACAGCAATCAACAACAAAATAAGCAGGTACATTAGAGATGCGTAGGTATACATAGTTTACATTGTTTTTGTCACAAAGTAATTGACAGGATGACGTCGGCAAATAAGTACGTCGAAATACAATCAGTAATAAGATTTTCGTGTAGTACTTCTATAACCATGACGGAAACTTACAGGCATGATGATAAGTTTCAATTTTAAATTGAAATGTAGAAAACGTACATACCTAAATATGTATGTACATGTGTACATAGGTACGCACATAAGTGTATTATTATTATTATACTTGCGTACCTATAAAATGTTGAATGTACTACCTTCAACCTTTATCTATAGAACATTGTTCAATTTTATAATTTACTTGGTAGGGTAAAGGTAAACAATAAGAATGTAACCAGTCTACTTGACACTATGATAGGGAATTTGATGATGATATGATGATGATGGGCTAGTGAAACTACAACTTTTTGAATAAAAACAGGAAGAAAAGATACACCTTTTATTCTCTAATGGTGACAGAAAAACTAGCACTCGACGACTCATTGACAAAAAATGCAATTGCCTAGGTTTACCATATTATAGGTATCCGCTCATTATTGTTACTCAGTAAAGTATATCAGGAAAAGCTACTTTTTGGTTGACACTCATCATCATCATCATCATCATCATCATTCATTATCATCAAACATACATAATGCAGACATGCAATAGTAATATGCAATCTGAACAAAGTTTTATTTTACATTCAACATTGTAGAATAATTTCAATTTCTCTTCATATTATATGAGAGTGTATGTATGTATGTGTGTAAACTTGTGGTTTTGTGAATGCTAAAAAAAGGGTTCAAACAGTGGTTATCTGTTAGTTGTTATTTACTATCACTTACTATATCAGAGCGATATTTTATATATTAAGTTAATGTTCTGGTTTTAGTTTTAGGCTACGCAAACCTTAAACCAGTCAAAAGCTAACACAATACCATTTACCAATACAACTTCATTCAGAGCTTAAATGCTATATTCAATATTTATAGCTAGGGATAGCTTTCAGATACTACCTGTGTGTCGACTTATAATAATGCGTAATAATATATTGATCAGTAGCACTGGCGCCGCAGTAGCTCTGGGCTCTGATCTGCTCGATATCCAAATACAGAGATACTACCAAAATCAGTGACTAAAATGGAAAAAAATAACACACGTAAAAACAAAGCTACTATTTTTGTGCATACAAATTTTGCTTTGACCATCATCAGGTATGTATGCACTCTTTAAAATATTATTATTACACGACAAACCAACTTGTATGGGGATAAATGGATGCTGCTTGAAACTTGCAACAATGATACATTATTGAAATGCCATACGATGATGCTTTACGCATTTACAAATGAAGTGATTTTTTAGACTGTGCTAGCTCATAACCTATTCAATTCTACTATTATTGCAACCATACACACAAATACTTTTATATGCATTTTGGTTCGCAAGCCAACTGAACAAATCAATTGAAGGTAGGCACAATAATTAGTAGACAAACAAGAGGAGCGATGATACAAAGATGCAATGAAACTTACATACTTGCATATTGCACGCAAGCAGTGACGGATTATAGCAGTTTGTGGCATCAGTTTTTATAAATTGAATGTTGAATATTTATTTTGCTGCAGTGTCAATGCCACACATTCAACCAAACAGAGATCTATTCACTCGTAATGCATATATATTTCATCTTGTGATCTATCCAACATCTACTTGAACATTTATACATTTTTTTTCAAATTGCAATAGCAATAGTAACAATAATAATAGACACTTCAAATCTAGTTGACCATTTGCCAACAATTAAAATTTTGTTGTTGTGGTGGTAGAAGCAAAAATACTTATAAGCCTTGCAATTAAATTATTCAATAACTCAAGTATTTTTTTTTGTTATTGGCGTGTTCTTCGTAACCTTATCATCATGCAACGTTATTGAATGTTGTAATTTGCAGCATCATCAGAAAGTCTATTATTATTACAGTGAAAAAAATAGCGTAGTAAAATAAACGTGCAAAAAATAAATTACAAAGTGATCTGTGTTTGAGTTGTGTGGCTTGTTCTTTTGATCTTGCACTACACACTTTTGGGTACAGTTTACAAAAGACGTGTAATTTTATGCAGTGTTTATTGTACAGATGCATTTTTAAGGCCGGTTGTCGTTTGTAATGCAATTTGTAATATAAATGCAGAAGTACAAGTTAATCATTGCGCCAATATAACCAATGCCGCAATTGATGACATACATACTAACTGAGAAAAGTGCAAGTGGAATTGCATAAAAATATCAACCTTTTCAATCAGAGCGGAAAAAAAGCAAATATCAGTGTCATCAAGATCATTCTGTGGTGGACGAAATTGAAAATAGTTACAGTTTAATAGGAGACATCAAGGAACAAATTTTAAGATACCACTTAATTTTGTATATTTTTTTCAGCTGCACCTCTTTTTTGTACAATCTATTTTGCATAAATAATTTTAAGTAGTAATGATACTAATAGATACATACCACTACTAGTCAACAGTGCGACACTAATTTTTAGCTCTCTCTCTTACTCTTGACAAAATGTGCTATATGTCCGATTAATATACCTAACTATAGATATATTACATAAATACACATTGTACAATTAGTTACCTGATTTTTTTAACCGATCCATATCCACCTCTTTGTTCAAATCACCAATCAAATTCAATTGGTGTAATTTGTGCAAACATATTTACAGACAGTGTGTGCGTGTGCGTGTGAGAGATAGAGAGATCGACAGTTTAATTCCATTGTTTGCCAGGAAGAACGCCTGCTGTTCCAACATTACAGGTACGGCTGTAACACTTTCATGTACATGTGAAAAATAGATGTCAATCAAATCAAACGCAAACAGACAAATAAGCAAAATCAATCTTTGTCGTTTGCAGTGCAGATGAGGTGAACCGTAAATTTACGTGCAAGTGTACTAGTGTATAATAATAACTCAAAATTCAATTGGAGGAAGCGTATGTACTCTGTGCTGCGTTGCGTGGTGCAATAATCTGTGCACAATTAAATCAGTGAATGGGACCCGAATTTTTCTTGCCTGATTTAATAACAAAAATTGAAAGGCAGAGTACAACAATAAATAATTTGTATTTTCGGGAGTTTTATTTCATTTTCATTTTTAAAGTAAAGTTAAAATGAATAGCCAACTCGGGAAAAATTACCTGGGCATTGTTGACTACATTGTTGTGGCAGCCACCCTTATCTTTTCCCTATTTATCGGGATTTATTATGCGTTCAAAGGACGGAAATCCTCCAACAATGAGGAGCTGCTCACGGGCTCCCGTCAAATGGGGGCCATTCCTGTGGCAGCCTCCATGCTCGTTAGCTACTTGAGTGCAATAACAATTCTTGGTTATCCGGCTGAAGTATATTCTTACGGATCTCAGGTCTTTCTGCTGAGTTTAATGGGGCCAGTTACCACCGTATTTGCTATACTCCTCTTTGTTGAGGTTATGTATGATTTGAAGTTGACCAGTGCCTATAAATATTTGGAGTATCGGTATGACAGCATTGCGGTGAGATGGATGGGTTCCTTGATTTTTATTATTCAGTTGTTACTCATCAGTGGAATTGTTATGTATGCACCGGCAATAGCATTGGAAACAATGATGGGCTTGCCGTTGTGGATGAGTGTTGTGGGCATTGCAATTTGTGGAACTATCTACACGAGTATTGTAAGTCAATCAGATACACCTATTCAAATAAGTTATAAAGATTTATGGCATTTATGATGAATTATGAGTTCATTAAACTAGCATTCTTTTGCTTTGTTTTTTAAATACAGGGTGGAATTAAAGGTATGTATGTTTACCTATTTGTTGTGTTGTAAATTTATTGTTATGAAACATTCAGTGAAAATGGTAATGTTTTATAAATCAACCGTAATTTTTCGCATATTTGTATAGCTGTGGTATGGACCGACGTATTTCAATTTGGCATGATTTTTGCTGGAATGACGGCAATTGTTGCAAAAGGTTTATCAAAAGCTGGGGGCTTATCACAAGCTTTTGAAATCGCTGGTAATTCTGGAAGATTGGAAGTCATCAAGTGAGCAGCTCATTACACAAAAATAACACTTTCTCTCGATATTTGATAAAATTGTTGACACTGGAAACTAAATTACTTACAAATAGTTGGACCGTTGACCCGTTCATGCGCCACAACACCTTAAATCTTCTTCTTGGCAACGGCTTTGCTGGTCTGTTCTTTGTGGTCCATCAACCTGTCGTCCAGCGATATTGCAGCTTGCCAACATTTCGTGATGCAGTGAAAAGTCTCTTGTGGAGTTATGTCTTTGGCTTTTTCACCATTGGTCTAGTCATTCTCACAGGAATTGCGATATTTTCGGCTTATTCGGAGTGTGATCCTGTGACAAGTGGACAAATATCCAAATCGGATCAAATTGTACCTTATTTTGTGATTAAAGAGCTGGCTTTCATTCCTGGAATGATGGGATTATTTGCAGCTGTGGTGTTTAGTGCTGTTCTCAGGTAAATGAGTAAAGACTGGGGCACATTGAGACTCGTCTATTAGTTACATAACAGATTTATACTTTTTATTTATCACACTTCCAGTACAATTTCTTCAACACTAAATTCATTGGCTGCTGTTACATGGGAAGATTTCTTGGTAAAGACATCATGCTTCCGGAATATGGGTGATTTTGGACAATCATTCACCTACAAATTTTTAAGTGAGATCCAGACAAAAAAATCAATATCAATCAATGTGATATCTCACAAATTATTTACTATATGTAATGCTTATTATGTATGTATATTCGCGTTTCAGCTATTATGTATGCTGTGATAATTGTGATTCTTGCCTTTTATGCCGAGCATCTTGGCTCCATTTTCCAAGCGGCAATTACCGTTGTCACTACAGCTGTCAGTATTCAGGGTTCCGTATTTCTAATGGGCGTCTTCCTGGCGTTTGTAAACAAAATTGTATGTGATTCTAAGAATACATATTTAAGAATCGCAATTCTAAAATATGTTTTTCATTTTTTTTAAACTATCGTGAAAAGCAAAATATTTAACAAATGTGTTATTTTTTTGCAGGGTGCAGTGGTAGGTATGATTGTTGGAATCATTTGCATGGGATTTCTCAGTGTCAATTCCTTTATTCTCCAGAAAAAGTATAGCTTTCAGCCCAAGCTCAACTTTACAACGGACGGGTGCACGGATGATATTTGGGCAGAGTTTGGAAATGCAACCATGAATTCCACTTTGTTGCCAGCCTCTGAATTGTAATTCTTAAATTCATTTTAGTCAAAGAAAAGCAACGTGTGCTTGTGCAAGTGCTTTTGTCCGTAATTTCATGACATTTTTTTTAAAATAGGGAATATCCAACAAAATTTTTCACCATATCCTACATTCTGTATCCACTCATTGGAGGTGCCATTACCATCTCAACGGCAATTATTGTAAGTCTTCTAACCGGCGGGAGGAAGCAAGCTCATCTTGTCAAGCCAGAGTATTTACATCGTATCGTTCGTCCTAAAAAATTAGCAAATATGATGGACGAAAATAAAAACAATGGAGAAAAATTTAATATGGGCTTCAGTACAGAACCTGAAACACAAGATGAATGTAGATTGTAAAGTATGTAGGTGTATCTCATATATCTATTATTGTAATGTAATTATATATCTCATTTAAAAAAAAATACGAATGATGAGCTCAAAGTGACATTTTAAGTAGTGAAAATAGTAACATTATAACTTGTGTACATACATACCCTACCCTACATACAACACAAACCTAAATTCAATATATATTTTTAACTTCGCATGTAACTGTTGTTCTTTATTGTATATAGGGATACTAATTTGTGACGCAAATACTATACATTCCCCTTTTGTTAAACTAACTGATTATTATTAATGTCTGGCTAATGCAAAATAATACGATAAAGAAATAAAAAGCAAAGAAGCATGATCTTAAGTGCGCATAAAGGAGACATGTTTCTGACGTTAAAATTAGACACAAATTCATATAAGATGGTTTTAATTCCATAATTTTAAACATTCTTTAAAAAAAAATATTTCGTTCATGTTTAGTATTGAAATCGAGATGCTCATAAATTGTCTTTGAACAATTAGCTACTTTCAATCCTAATAACACTCTGGTTCATGTTCTACCTAGTTGTATAATAAGCACAGAACATATAAAAAAATTTAACAAACCATCCCACATTACTATACAGCTTTTAAATGTTTTACATTAAATATACTTTGTACATTTTTATATTTAGTAATGTGGATGATAAAAGAGATACAAATTTAAAATATAGCGTATGCATAAAAGTTGATTTTTAGTTTTAAATGGCACACAAATTACATTGTAATAAAATAAGTAATTAGTTCAAGCTTAAAACATGATTTTTTGCTATTCGTTTATCATTGCTAAAGTAGCTACTTTAGTCCCAGTAATAATCTTGTTCTACTTTAAATCTTAAACGCACAACGTTGCAGTCGGGAATATTAGCCATTAGAGCATCAGTCGCTTCGTCGCTCATCTTTAGAAACCCACAAAAACAATATTTAAAAAAAATAAAACGTCAGCATACTATAAAATTGAAAGTGTCAAAATAATTTAAAACACTACTTATATTTACCTGGGAGGACAATTGTAAGATTTGCAAAGATGGCAATTTTAAAAATCCACAGTATGCCGAACAGTCCAACAGTCTGGTTGGAAGAATATAGTCGTTGTTCATTGTAAACTTGCATAAACCTTAAAATTTGATTTAGAAAAATAATTATATGATAATAATAATAATATAAAATGGATTACTGCGTTGAAATATTTGTTTGTAAAATAAAAATGATGCAACACTTACTATTTAGATCAGTAATATTTGGGTGAATAGGAGGATCAATCTTGGCTGGAGATAACTTTGGACCTTTTAAGTTAGGATTGGAACCTTGAGAAGACGAAGCGTCACAGTATTCCAAACCGTTAATTTTTCTCATAGTCTGCGTGTGCAAACCAGTGATTCCCTCATCAGTCAGCCAATTTCCCAATACGTCTATTTTTCTCAGATTACGCCAATGCTTACAAACCAATCGGAACTGTTGGTTATTCAGTGGCATTTGTAAGTCTTGAACATTGGGAAGATACTGGATCAACCTCTCTGTTTCCTCCTCAGAGATCATGTAGTCGAATCTGAGCATCGTGCATTTTGTCATTTTCACCCCTTCCATATCCTTTGGCACCGTATATTTTACTATATCAGTGGAAAGGAGTGGCACTCGATCCTCAACGTCGCAAATTGTCAGTTTATTTAAATTTGGGACAAACTTTAAAAATGCCAAGCTCTCACAAAGACGATCGCTAAAGATCATTTCACTCAAATGATCAAATTGAAGACCAAAGGGGAAATTTTGTAAAGGGACGGATAAGGGGCCCCGATAAATGTTCAGGTTTTTCAGCGTACTTGTGTGACACTGTAAAATGTCATGTAGAATGCCTGGAAGCGTGCTCACTCCAGCGTCAAACGTTAGTGACTCCAAAGGAAGTTCAAGTTGTCGAAGAAGTTGGCAAATCGGGACAGGAATACTATCCTGGGCGTATAAACTGGCGGATAGCAGATCCATATGTTTCAGAACAAGTTTCCGGGAATCAAGTTTTCTGAGTAATTTTATGGAGAGTAGCATAGATTCCAATACATCCATGCCAATATTGTACACCTTCAGTTTTTCCAGGGAGGGATAGTTGCTATAAATCTCCATCCATGTGAGGGGAAGCGGCTCGTGGTCCAGGTCCATTTCCAAATGTTTAAGACATTTGTGAGGGTTAAAATCTTTAGGGGTTTTCCACCTTGGGGGCTCTACTGGAAGATCAAAACTCCATCCAAAACGGCAGTCTTTTATGATCAAAGTTCCCAGATTGGGACACAATTTGAACAGAACATTGCGAAATATGGTAATGTCATTAAAGAAGCATCTGTTTAACTCCAAAGTGGCTATGGATGGGCCACAAATTTGGAAAAATTGCCCGATAGTGGGATCCCTTTCACCTATTTGCCATTCACCCAAATAAAATTTTCGGAAAGGCTTCATGGTGCAGTCATGCTCTGGCCTTTGGACATAATCTATAAACGTTTGCATTAATGTCAAGAGGCTACATTCACGGCTTTGTTGAAGTATTATTGGGTCAACAGGGGCAGTAAGAGAGTTGTTGGGAATTTTCCAAAAGAAGTTTTCCTCTGCAGCGGTAGTAAGGGAATATTGACTGAACTTTAATGTAATGGAAGAACGCCAGGATTGGAGAGAGAGTTGATTCCAAAGTTTAGACACTTGTCGGAATTTTGCAAGTTCTTTTTGAGAGCAAAGGTCAAACATACGAGTCAAAACCTAAAAGGGGAGAAATAGCAGTATAACAAACAACAAAAGTATTAAACTAGTTTAAAATTTTATAAATGGACATTTAACTCGTTTTGTATGCTCATATGATAAATTTATACCAATGGATTGTGAAGTGGATGCATTTGCAGCGAATGACACTGTTCGTCCTCACTTCCGTCATGCTCTTCCATTTTAGTTTCGATATCCTCGCCATCCATATCTCCATCCAGGCAAATAAAATCTTCCCTATTCATATTTAACAGCACCGTTGTCACTTTTCTGTTTCTTAATGTCACTGATACCTGCTTTTGATTTTTTTTTGGGACAGCTCATTTATCCTCTTTTGTTTGTATGATAATGTAATCTTAACTAAGGAGTTGCATATAGCTTGAGACAAATGTCCCACAAAAATTAATATTTAAGAGTTTGCAGAATAACAAAATAAAAATTTATAATACTGCCTGATAGCAGTATCCACCTCAACTGTTTGGAAACGACTATGCTCATAATTTTGAAACTGCTTCTGTTTTTCAACTCGTTGTGTGTGGGTCAGGTCATCATCATTTCAATTTCTGTTCATCCTGTTCCTTTTTCATAATGCTGTAAAACATTATGTTAGGTACTAGGAAATAGCAGTAAAGTTATTTTTAAAACAATGCAGTTACACACATGCATACATGTGCATACGTTTGTATGCATGTATGTATGTATGTATGTACGTGCGATGTGAAATATATCGATATACTTGTTTTGGTTACATCTTCTTAAGTGAACCCTTAAATGGTATAATTCTAAGGATTTGTACTTTGTACCTTTTACGTGAACAACCCTAAAAGGCTTAAATTTCTCGTTTTACTCAAAATGCTGTTTTTTTGTGGATTAATGTGTAGAACATCCACACTTGAGATTAATGCTCAGAAAAACCAAATTTTTGTGACAAAAATATAAAATATCCTTTGGATAAAGGGTTTCGAATGTTTTTCTTCGGTGCGTCAGCAGTGAAAAAGTATTGTTTTCACAGCCTGCGATGCCTTTTTCATTCATTGTATATCCTATACCATGTAACAAATGTGAAGTGCAAGAAAATAAGGTAGTCATCAGGGAATAATTACTATCGCACATTAGTTTAAATAGACTGAAGGAATATGGAAAACAGTACATATGTAGGTATCTTATAATAATTAAGGAGGCTTTTTGTTCTAGTAAGCAGTAAATAATCCTTGCGATTCAATTGAAATAAAAATATTTTTCTTGCCATGAAATCATGTAATATCTCACGGATCTCTGCTGGTAAATATTTTATGTGGTTGTTATATTACATTGGTATTTCTACCTATATTATTTCAGCTTATACCATGATTTCATCCAGCTTTATAATTTATATGCATGTTGCTTTAACTTGTATGTTAAACCATATTTAATATGACAATGCATGCATTTTTTAACAACCAAAAATTATTTTTATTTAAATAAAACATCAGTCAAGGAAAGATATATACAAATGATAACAGATTGATTTAAAATACGACTAGTTAATACCCTGAAGAACGCATTGGAGCTGGGGCTTCGTAGCTCTGCACTCGGATTGCTGGGGCTGGGGCATTGTAAGAACTGTGCATTGGTGCAGCTGGAGTTTGGTAACTGCTGCTTCCATAGCTGTTACCACTGCTGGTGGCTCTGGAATTAGCAAGACGGTGGGCTTCGGCGTGTTCGGCTGGCATCTGGACGGGTTGGGGAAGATGTGCACCTTGAGCCCTGAAACCGTTCTGATCTGCGGTCCAGCTAGTACTGATTTGCTGACCTTCAGGAGAGGTGTAGGAAAAGCTTCCTTGCTTCTGAACAACCATCTCGGATCTCACTTGATTGCCATAACCGTCATTGTATGAGCCACGAACAACTTGTGTGTTGTCGGATTGGGTGATTCCATTTCCGGTCTGGAACTGAACGCTATTGGATTCGGATCCCCTGATGTCCTGGTTGAAGCTGGTGATTGGGATGGCGTTGCTCGAGTATGATGATGATGATGATGAGCCTCCATATCCACCACCGCTGCTGTAGCTTTCAGTGCGCTGTTGTTGGGGAACAGAGTACATATTTCCCATTCGGATTTGGGAAGAAGGTCCATACTGAGCTGCAACGGATGCGGCGCAGAAAGCGAGAACTGCAAACTAAAGATACAAACAATCATGTTGTGTGACCAATATACATGGTCATGTGGAACCTTCTGAAATCATCATGTTTAAAACTTACAGTTTTCATTTTGGTGATTTGATGAATGTTTTTTTCCGTGAGAGGTTGATGTTGATATTTGGAAAGGAGATGTGTTTCTGGATGATGAAATATGCATTCATCTGAGTATTTATACATGTTCATGTTGTTTTGTTATTTAAACGCTAAGGTTTAAGAATTTCCAGAAAAAGTCAGTTTTTTATACTATGATACTGACCAAGCCTAACCTAAATGCGTCCGAAGGACTCGATACTACTAGATCCTCAAGAACATATATTCACTATACATTCCTAGTACATGATCACTTTTGATCATGATCACTGATACGTGTATAGGTCTAAAAATAAACAACGTTCCGATCACTGACCGAATGACAACCCGTCTTGTAGATTGTTGTAAAAGAAGACCAGTTGCTCTTTCATGACCAATCTCCGTGTTTAACAACGTTCCGATCACTGACCGAATGACAACCCGTCTTGTAGATTGTTGTAAAAGAAGACCAGTTGCTCTTTCATGACCAATCTCCGCGTTCATCCCCCAAACTTGTCCTAGAAACTTACTCTAGCACATATATATGGTAACCTTAAATGTGTCAAGAAGTTGGGATAAATTTGTTACTCAAGTACGTAACAAATTGAGTGGCTTGTGGTTGAACATTTTGGTTCACGGTAGTACAGGGTCGCACATAAATAGAATCATATCATCTCTGGGGAATCCTTATAGCAAGACACATTGCCATGAAAATAAATATAGCATATTTGAACGATCGGTTCCTTCCTGAAAAGATATCAAGATCAATTTAAGAAAAGGAACCCAATATTAAATTAAGGAAGCCGTATAACATGAGCTACATAGATGCGCAAAACAATTAGCAATGTGTGATTATAAGTTTCAAGTATACTCTCGCTTTTTATTTAGCAAATAATTAAATACAATCTTGAAGTATTATAAGTCTTAATTCAAAACATCTTATATATATTTGTGAAAGTCTGTCTGTATGTTCCCTATGATCTCTAAAACCATAAAACCTACATACACCAAACTGTGCAGAAATGATCGTCTTG
>JAHZNC010004001.1:0-10081 GCA_027744095.1 Zhuqinia jingwanae | reverse complement strand
ATATAACGATAACAATAATACTACTAAATCGAGATATCGCAAAAGATAACATATTCTTGTTACTTTCATCGTGACAAAAAATTTCATTGTTGATGGTTTTGATATGAGCATGAGAAATATCATGCGTTATATCTCCATGTGTAATTTTTGTGTGCGCACTTTTGAAGAAAATAACATTTAAATTATTATTGCGTTTTTTTAGTACGGAGCAATGGAAAACTGGGGATTAAATATTTACAGGTAAAAAAGCCCATTACCTATAATAGGAAAAAATGCCTAAAACGTGGTAATGTACTGGTAAACATTTTTTTATATAAAAAAACTGTCATGTGAAGACGAAGAAATAACCATCTTTTAATTTACAAAGTTTACCTATTCATTTTATCCACCACACTGACACCACACACATATTATGTACATATATATAACCGTATCAATCCAAGTGTACATCATAATCATCATCATCATCGTTGTTGATGTTTGTATTGTTGTTGGTACACATGTTTATAGAGACCGTTATCTGATCGACATACCCGGAGTAACATCAGAAGCGCTACGAGGGACAATTTCATCGATTTTAGCTCATGAGCTAGGTAAACTTTTATTTGTTCTCTTTTTCCATCTATAATGACCGCATGACCACCACCACTTTACCGTTCCTTCTCTGCCTATTTCTCTCTCTTTGTGTCCTCTTCTTCCTTGTATGTGTTTGTTCTCTAACTTGATGGGTGGAACAAAGTATGCGCCTAGCTAACTAAATACTACCATAAATAAATATCCTGCTTGATGATAACGATGATTATTATAGTAATGACGACGACAATAATAATGGTTAATAAATAACATGCTTCGTTCTTGTTTGTTCTGCTATTATATGTATGTATGTATCTATCCAAGTACAAACAATACACAAAAATTATACAATACAAATGTGACGGAATGTCATTATGCACCAAACTAAACAAACTTTTTACCTTATATCATAACAACTATAATGAATTATTATTCCTTTTTCTCCTCCTTTGAAAATAACATTATTATTATTATGACTCATTATCTTTTTCATCATTATCATCATCACCGTTATTATCAGGCTTTGCCACTTACTATTCGTACCTCGGTCAAAACGCCACGAACCCGGAATTTGCGTCCATGAAAAAAATTTTGGTCGATTCCAATCAATTTGCCCTCCGTCTGGATTCCCGTCAGCGCTCAAGCTACCCCATCCTCCTCACATCTGAGCATCCCGACGAGCTGGCTCATAAATTCTTTGGAATTCCTTACTACAAAGGTGCAGCACTCATTCGAATGATGGATGGATTTCTCACGTCAAAAACACTCCGCTCAGGCATCAGTCGTTATTTAAAGCAATGGTAAATGGTAATATAAATGTCAAATCATGTTGGTTGAAAATATTATATGAGCAATAATGCATGCAGACCCATTATAAATTTTATTGCTGTGTTGCTGATGCTGCTGCTGCCATTTTACTAAGTTTATGAGTACAAGTGGTGTAGTACATGCAATAATATTTACTTCCACCACTTTACACACCAGCACGCTTGACTGGATCTAAAAACACAAGCTATAGTAGTAATAAATGGTGATCATGATCAAAACTAAAACTTTTTTCTATATATACACTCCACAACTTTAAGTGTATGTATGTAGTTAACATGTTATGTTTGTGGGGAAAGGAAGGAAAGACAGCAATTAATGTCATATCAATGATTATGCATACATTATAAACGCTCATTCCAGTGTACAAACTCAAGTGTCAAAATGAGAAACAACATTCATCAATCTTTTTTTTTTCTTTTTTTCCTTCGCTTCTTGTTCACTTCCAATTTCAATTCAAATGCTTTTTTCTGTTATGCGTCACGCGCACATAGGGCGTTTGGAGCTGCCACACAAGACAATCTTTTCCAAGCGTTGAATGAGCAAGCACTTGAAGATGGAATCCAACTTCCTGGAAACATGAGTGTGGGAGACATTATGACTTGCTGGACGACACAAAGAGGTCCCAAGATTATTATTATTTTGGATAATTAATAATAATAATGAATTCTCCAGCATGCATAAAATGCAAATTTATCTTATTTCTCAAAATATCACATGGTTTTTACACAGGCTTTCCTATCATAACGGTTGCAACAAAAGATGCCAACAGCATCGTATTAATCCAAGTACAAAACTACGTTAAACCAACAAAGGTTTAAAAAATATTTTTTCTCAGATTTTGTAATTATTTTTAAAAGTAGACATACAAGTAAATGAACAAGAATTTCTTGTTTTTTTAGGAACAAGGAAAAGGAGAGAAATTACCAGAGGAAAAGTTACTCCAATGGCATGTCCCCGTGTCAATTGCTTCAGAAGCAGAACCAGATTTTAATAATCATTTACCCAAGCTTTGGATTCCACAAGGGCAATCTGTAGCCAGTGTGGATGGAATAGACACTTCAAAATGGATTGTCATTAACCCCGATGCCACTGGTATAAATAAAAATTCATCATATCTTTATTAAAAATAATCATCATAATAATTATTAATTATTATTATTTTTCATTAACATTATATACGCTTTTATCTTTTCTTGAGATTTTTCCTTAATTTATGAGCTAACTTTTCCTTCTTCTTAATGTGTCTCTTTTGACAAAAGGATATTTCAGAGTTCACTACGATGATAACCTCGCGTCACTGATTCAACAGCAACTTGAAAGAGATAGCTCAGTCATTAGTCCGTTGACGCGGAGTCAGCTTTTGGATGACTACTTTAATTTTGCTACAGAGGGTAATTATATGATTAATTATATATATAATGAGGAAAATGCTCTTTATTTTGGGAATGTTCAATTAAAATGCTTTACAAATTATGACTGTTACTTAATATATATACATATATGTATCTAAATCTATATCCAAATGCACGCATCATCAAATAAATAATATGAAACAGGGGAAATACCTATTGCAACACCACTTGAGTTTACCAAACACTTTGGAAATGAAACGGAGGAAATTGTGTGGCATGTGTTGCTGCAAAATCTGAGACGACTTCATTACTTTTATCGTGAAATGCCCAAGGTGCAGGGGAACAGCAGTGTCAGAGTTTATCCACCATTCCAAGGATTGAGGGTAGAAAAAGAAGAAGATTTTTTCCCATAAAATAATAAACATTATTATTTTTACTGGAAATGTAGCTGAAAAAAATGATGATCTCATATTTGAATGGTTGTTTGTTCCCCAGGATTACTTACTCCCTAGATTAGAAGGTGCTCTGAGGAAACTGGGCGTTGAGCAATTACCACAAGACCGAGGTGTGATTGTGACCACAAGGTCAAGACTTCTCAGTTGGGCATGCAAACTGGGATCCCAGCTTTGTTTGGATTATGCCAACGAGCTTTTCCATAAATGGATGCGGAATCCTGAAGTGAATCCGTATGTGGTGCTTTGCATTTAGTTTTTTTACTACACATAAACGTTACAGACATGTTGATGATATGCTGCTACAGCAGTGCTTTGACAGATGTCACTTTTCGTTTACAAAGAAGAATCATTCTTTTATTTTTTCTTGTTTGCTTGTGTTGTTGCATGTTGTTGTATAATATGCCACACACGCATAATATATATGTAGAGTGCCCGTTGATCTCCAAGATTTTATGTACTGCTATGCTGTGAGAGCTGGTGGGGGAAAAAGTTGGTTGTTTGCCATTGAACGATATGCCAGAGCGACTAACTTGTTGCAGAGCTTGCGTCTAGCCAAAAGTTTGGCTTGTGCAGATGATGAGGATATTATCAATATGTAATTTTATATGGAATTTATTTATTTATTCTTCCTGAAAAAATTTAAACGATCAAAAAAACATTTCCATTTGTATAAAAAAATACTACGAGTACACATATGTATCTGTTTTATATACATAACAAATTACCATGATATGATGATGTCAACAGCTTTATGGACTCTGTCATTGACAAGGAGCAGCTTGGAATATCAAAAGAGGAGTTTTTAGTCATTTTCGAAAGTCTGTCGAGCAACCCAACTCAGCGTCATTTGGCAACTAAATTCTTACGCACTCGACTTCCAGAAGTGATGCGCTATTTAAATGGGACTAGAAGTGTAAACGTACTCTTTGGCCTGCTAACAGACTATATGCACACGCAAGAGGAACTTGTTGAGGTGATCAACTTGCATATAAAAAAAATGAATTTTTCATAAAACGTTTCCAGATAAATTTAATGTACTTTTGAATTGAATGAATGTAAAATCATGGAAAAAGTCTGGCAACTTCTTGTGGAGTATTGTACAAGGTGGATAATAGAATGTTTTTATTGATGTGTATTTGTATTTTTAGGTTCAACAAATTTATTCTGAAAATGTGCAGCTTGTCATCAACGAGAAAGATGTTGTTGATATTGATGAGCATGTACGTGATATTCAGGATAATATTAACTGGATGGCCAAATCCTACCAGCCCATGCGGGAATGGTTTGACAAACAGACATCAAAAGGAGAAAATTCGTTGTAAACTTAATATGATGATAACAAACTAATAATTATCATCATCATCATTTATGTTGACATTTATTTATTTATTTATATTGAAATTAATTAAAAATATGTGGTTTTAATGTGCCAATACTCGTGCTACCAAAGCATGTACAAAAGCATCACGTATATTCTTGTGCACGTGAGTTCACTTTCGTTTGCAATGCACAAGTTCATGGAAAGTAAAAGTTTATGACACGTCAAAAAGGATAACAATGAAATATCACAATGGTGCTTATTACAGGTGTTGTCGAGTATACCTTTTATCTACTTTTACCTTCATCTCATTCGTTGACCCCTTTGAACTTTTCATATAAACAACAACAATATACAGATGTTCCCAACAAAGAAATATATATATACCTTAATTGATCTCAACAGGAATCTTACAGGAAAAGTCCATTTTCATGATGCATCATCGCATTATTTATATATTTTGTTTACCTGTACATATGTTTGCCATGTGCATCGTGTAAAATTGTAAATGTACCCAAAAGAAAAGGGATCCGGAGCAATGATCAAATGCAATAACGTTCGTTGCACTCAAGCATCTTAATGGCTTTTCATGCATTCACCTTTATACTTTGTTTGTATGCACACCTTTATGGCAATAATAAAATCGACAAGTTCAAGGTTCCTTATCACCTTTTTGAGCATCATCATCCTTTCCTGCTGGAGACATGAGGTAATTTCAGAGGCATTTGTAAACATTTCTTATAATGGATTGATAACAGGACCTGTTGTAGGTAAGTCCAGGTAGAGTGGACGCGCTCTGAAGTTGGAGGTGCGTGAGGTAGAAGCCATAAAGTTGAAAGTGGTAGCTCTATGATCAAATGAAAGTTAAATTTTCATCAACATTAAACACAACTGGTAATCTTAAAGGACAGTCATATTGTTGGTGCTCTTTTTCAACTATTCTTATATTAAACGGTGTCCAAATTTATTAAATATCAATTATTAAAATAAAATAAAATAATATTTGATCTCATCATGGCAATGTGTTATGTCATTACCCTGCTTTGGCTACATACATACCACAAGCTTTGGATTCATGGTGCATCTAACCAGAATCAATGAAAAAACAACATAGCAGCCGGCTTAAAAAACGCAGCAGGATATCTGAAGGAAGGACAGTACTGACATGGTGATCTAACCATTTGACTTAATTTCTAATTATTATGAAGCACAAAATATATATATATAGATGCATCATTGTCGTTTTGTGCTATAATATTATGCCTTTGCTTGGCAATAATGATCGATAAAATTGTGCACGCTCATTTCATGTAATATGTGCAAGGTCTTTGCCATGCTCGTGTTCTTATTATATACTTAGCAGACGAATTATCTGGTAATAAGAAGTGACCTTCAAAAAAAGATACCATAACAGGAAGCAATAAATAAGCCTGAATTTTTGTTTGAAACAATATAACATGTTCAGTCTTTTATTAGCAAAAATATAAAATCTCTGGGTGTGGGTATATTTTGGGGAGTCTAGATATTCTGTAAAAATACAATGCTGTGTGTCATAGTCTACATACTTTAAATAATCTATAACATTTAAGTTCACTTATTTAACGCTAAAAGTTTAATACAATTATACAACCATGTAGAAAATATGTGGAATGGTACTGTAACTCTAGAGCTAAGGTTATTTTCTTCTGGTTTATAGGAATAGTTTAACAAACAAAACAAGAATGAGTGAGCTCATTGTTTTTCAATTTTCACAAAAATCAATGAAAAATTATCATCATTGCCATCGCGAGACAAGATCATATTTGAAGTATGAACTTGAACATATACATATAAATATAACCTACGAATGTGTGTAAATGTAAAAACAATACTGTCTATTGTATTAAGGCTTTGTAGTATTCATCTTTGCCAAGCATGGCATTCTCAAGGTCCAAGTCAATTGCATCCTTTTCGGGCAAAGTCCCTCCGAGCCAGTCGGGCAGGATGTTTTGAGGAATCATTTTGTAGAAGACGCTCAGATTATTCCCATGGAAGAACAACTATTTATACAAGGGAATGTTATCAATCAAATCGAGTTCCAATACACCACGTACAATTCAAATTATCTATCTACAGTGTTAAATTAAATAAAAAAGTAAAATAAAAATGATACCGCCGAGCATAGGCACTAAAAATGAGCATTCCTAGCTACTGTACTTACTCTGCTGCGAACTTTGTCAGGCAGGAAAGGCTTGACAATTTGCATACCGAATTGCATTACATGCGGCAGGTACAAGATGTGACATCCTTTGAATCTTGTGGGACTGCATTTCTGCAAGTGATTATAATAATTTACAAAGCAATATACACATACAATTCACAATTTGATTGCTTTAAAATACATAATAAATTTGTTGCTTCAATGGTTAAACACCGACAATCAAGGTATAATAACATACAATAAAAATTGCATAGTAGAAGGTACATAATCTTATTGTGTACGCTCTGTATAAATGAGTTAGACTGTACCACTGAAAGATTCACGTATTTTTGAATATTGTGTGGCGTTAGCACTTTGAGTTGTTTTGCGGAGAAACCAGCTCCGTCAACAATGACAATGATGCCATTCAGCTGCGTCTCTTTGAAGCTCATCATCTCCCAAACGACCATAATCTGATAGCGCAGCAAGTCATCAAGCGTGTTCTCATTTGGATCAAAATGGCCTGCAAAAAAAGGAAGAAAGAGAAATTGTTTGTGTTGCAAGCTTTATTGCAAACCAAACTTGCATTAAGAATACAATGCATACACACATGTGTATACACGTACCTACATACATACTCAGTTGAATTATTTATGAATGCGTACAAAAAACATGTATATATATTTAATTTAAAAAACCATTATTGAGACAAGGACATTGTTGTAATTCACTGTAATATAACCTGGTCTAAAAATGCAAACATGGCGCCCAAGAGCATCCCGGTGTTTCAAAACACGCATGGCTTTGTTTGATAAAACAGCACGAAGGGCACTAGGGTACAAAGTTGCAAATATTTCTGGATACTGTTTTCTTTTCGAGTGCACGTTGTTTGAGAGCTGGAAAACAAGAAATGCATAAAGAAGAAAAATTCTGCAGTAAAAATAACAGTTAATTATGTGGGCCAGAAATTAAATGAATAATAATAATTTTGCTCTAATTTCACACGTACTTTTTCAAGGGAGGATTCTAAATTGTATTTTCTTCCACGAATAAAACGGATTATAAATTCATCTTCAAATTTCCAACTTTTTAGAATCTCGTCATCACTTTCTGCACGAAATCACAAAAGAATAAAATTGAAATATAAAATTTTTTTGCGACAAAAAAATGAATGAAATGTATTTATGTATGAAAACAAAATTCACAAACATGCATATACAAGCAAAATGCGTGCAAAAAAACTTGTTAGAATTTTTGTCCTCATTATTAATATTATCATTATTATTATTGGGATTATAGGAAATAGCAAAAAAAATTATTGTTTTTTGATAAACAACTTTCGCACAGGCACATGCAAACTCTTTCGCACACCACTACTCCGAAAGCATGCACGCTATACCTAGAATCATTTTTCTCAATTGTGTGGTAAGATCTTCAATGTTTTCATCCTTGTCCTTTAGTTCCTTTGCCACCGGCTTGACTGATTTGTCGGTGGCTTGGCCAAGGTATGCGCGTAGTTTACTCATTTTTTTTTCTTTTTAAAAAGTTTCAAGTTTTTTTTTAAAACTTCAAACAAATTTTTTAAAGTCACTTTAACTTCATGTGTAGCTGCTGTGAAAATACACTTTTATGAATACACGTGTTTGCACTAAACTTTTCCAGGTAAATTTTTTTTTGCAGAAAAAGTAACTTTTTATAGAATAGCAGGAAGTTATTTCTTGATTCTTTATAAATCAGGATTTTTGAAAGTTTTCAAGTAGTTTTCCAGATGATGATGACTTGACTGCAGCTGGAGCTTGAATGAGCGTTTTATCCATGTTGGCATAAATAAATACGCTCAAAATTACCAGCGCGGACGACGAACTCTGCGCCTCCTCGTTGTCGTTGTCTCTTCAGAATTGTTGCAAATAACACTAATAACAACGCATGAAAATTGTGATGATGATGATGATGATTAGACAAAAACAAGTTTTGAACATTTGCTTGATTTCCTCGCACGGTAGCACGTTGCAATTGCACTACTACTGCAATGAGAGATGCAAAACCTGCTCGTTGTGATCAGTGATCACCCAAAACTTAGATGACATGATCTGCTTGCGTGTCTAAATGCATGCATGTTGTATAGTAGGTACATGTATGTTCAACACTGTGTGAATTGCGTAAAAGCATAAATCTCATCTGCCAAAGTAATCAAACCGACAACCCCTTTCCAAATGTAATTGCCCATTCGGTGGGGCTACAGAATCAATGTACTTTGTCTCAAGGCAGAAGGGCTTCTGAACTTTATGGTATGTTGATGGTATGTTACTGGAAGCTATCCTTACGCACTGCTGGAGAGGGAGAAAAAAAACTCTTCTTCTCATAAAATTTTCACACACAATGGCTTCACTGTTCTTGAACCCTACTACCAACTACTACACACTTCATTCACTCATTCAACATAAACAACAACAGAAGAAGAAAATGCAAGTGACGCACACAATCCCACACACTAGTTGACATCCCTTGCATTGTTGATCATCCATATTTTGCAGCAGTAGCAGCTCCACAGATCACATCATCTCTCCAAATTTCAGTTCATAGAAAGTGTAAGTAAAGTTGAGTTGATAGATTTGCCCCACACAACTGTTGTGTATTCTTATGCGCTTCTTCTTACGTATGTACGTTTGGTACGCTATATAGATTCAATACCGTTGACCACTGACCTTCATCATTATTTATAGCCCCATGTATGAACAACATATGCTTTTCAGCTCATCCACTTTGTCGTGAAGAAAAGGTAAAGTCGGGTGTGTGTTTTATATGTGTTTGCAAGCTTGACACATGAGTGTAACAACAAAGAATCTTTAAAACCAAGTTACGTTTTATTACGTGCGCGATATTATTATGTACCTATGAATATTTAAAGCGTGACAATGATTATTATGAAGATGACTAAGCATTTATGTATTTGAATGTTCATGTCGCACATACCTGCAGGGCTCATTCACGCAATTTGTATGCAGCTGCATACTAAATCTGCAGTCAAATTTTCGCACCCATATTCATGTATTCAAGTGCCGTTACAAAAATTTTGTTTGTTGCAAATTTAACAAAACTGAGGAAAGGTACTATATCTTCGTGCATTAGAATCATATTACAAGTTAGAATGTTAATACTTATTAATAGAAGTAAGTAATGATCATTTTTGAAATGGAATGCTATTCATTTTTTCTGAAATCCGGAGCTCAACACGGTACAAATAACGACCGGTCAAAAAATCTTTTCTTGGACTGGTCTTTACTAGTACACATCTTTTAGTATAATTTTATTCGTCACACGATGATCGTTAAAAATGTAGCCATGTGGTTATGAATTTATTATTTGTCGCGTTGAA